>JASDQU010366802.1:0-11542 GCA_032191745.1 Picea mariana
TTCTTATAGTCTCTGTGCTTCTTGTGCATGCAATATGCACCATGTTCATGTATGCTCTCCCCCTGCCACTGTTCTCCACATCAGGGTGTTTTCACGCACTTCCCTCTTCCACAGATTTTTCCCTACAACCTCTCCCCCCTCTCTCTATCCTTCATCTACTCCTCATGTCGAGTACTCTACCTGATCATCATTGCAACTCTTCATCTTCTCTGGTGGTTTAAGCCACCCGTCCAGCATCACTGGGTGTTATGCTGAGATTTCTCAGCCTCTGGCAGTTGAGACTCTTCATCTTCTCTATCATAGTCAAGCTAATCCCTTTGTTGAATTTACAGGCTTCAACGCTTATCCATGTCTCAATCGCCTCTAAGAATAGTCTTAAATCACTGGAATATGCCTCGAACCTCTTCATCTTCTCTGGCGATCATTCTGAGGCCTCTTTAAGTCCTCTGGCAGAAACCATCAGTCGTTTCTAGCAATTACACAGGGAAGTGCAACAGTAGCCCTCCGATCATATTCAAGTTCACCTACACCATTGGATGGATTTCATAGGGTCTTGCATTTAATTCGTCGTTTCGTATTTTGGAATTTCGAGATTCCTGTGGTTAAGGTTTCTTTACGCTTCACGTACTGATCACCGAAACTCTGAAATTGATCTTGGTTGCACTAGCTCCTTCCTCCATCTTCCACTGATGTGACCAATGGCTATGACCATAGGTTGAGCCAAAACATGTTTCGCATTTTGGAATTTCGGCAATCCTGTTGTGAGGCATCTCGACTCTCCAAGTCGTGATCTCTGAAACTACGAAAAAGGATCTTGTCGCTTCAAAATTTTCTATACAACTCTTCGATGATGTGACCACCATCGGTGACCAAGCGCTTATCCATTAAGTGCTTTCACGATTTCACAATTTAGAATTTCGGCATCCTTGATGCGAAGATTTCTTTAGGCTCCATGCCCGATCCCCTAAACTCCGAAATGGAGCTTGCCGCTTCGAGTTCTCTTCTACAGTTCTTTGAAAATGTGACCACCGAAATATGAACCCTCTTCAATAACATAAGTGCTTCAATCTCCAGATCAACGGTCCTCGATCTGTGGTGATCGGACGACTATCCTGTGCCCTGGGACTTCAGCCTTCGGGACTTTGGGGGAGTGATGGAGTTAAAAGTCCCGAAGCAAAAAATCTTGGAGTGAGGTCATTCTTGTGTCACTCGATGACGTTTCTTGACCCGAGTGGTTGTCATGTGTCACTTAGAATTTTGATTTCTAGTGGCCTTAAATGCCAAATCAATTTGACACTTGTCGTTGTCTACTTGTGCCACGTGTCATAGTCTTCCACCTATACTTTCTGACATGGTCTGCCATATTCACCTCCTTGATCTGTCGGCCCAGATCACTTCACAATTTTGCATATCGTGATTTTGGCATTCTTTATGTGAATATTCTTCACTTCCAAGTCTCGGTCTATGAAACTCTGAAATGGAGTCAGATCATCTTTTCGGCTTTTCGCACTTTGCAACTTCGAGACTCCTGTGATGAGGAGTCTCAACTCTTGACTCTTCCATCTCCCAGTATCCGAAACTCTGAAATGGAGTCGGATCAATGATCTAGATCAAACTTCGATCTGATGGCTAAGGTTATTTTATGATTTTGCGTATTGTGAGTTCGAGAGGTTAGGGAACCCTGTTCCTTTGAATTTTCAATCAGGGAAAGGATGATCTTTTGCCACATATCCTTCTTGGATCGATGGTCCAGTTTTTTCCTCGATCCAATGATTGAGATTGTATCGTGGTTTAGCATATCGTGATTTCTCATTTCGTGACTTTGGGACTCCTGTAGTAAGAGTTCTTGACATCCCCAACTCTCGATATCCAAAATCCCGGTATCCGAAACTACCTCCTGCTTTCGAGATTTTTGAATTTCGCATTTCACGATTTTGGGACTCTTGTGGTGAAGTGATTTGACACTTCAACTCTTGGTATCTGAAACTCTAAAATGGATTTTACGCTTCTGATCTTTCCATGCAATTATCCCTGCACTGTTGATCTTCCTTACCTGCCTGTTTGCCATCAAATAAACAAGCACACTCTTGCACTCTTCGTGCACCTCTGCACTATCACTTCTGAGCTTACATTTTCCCTATTTTTCCATCGCTGCATACTCTGATCTTGGCATCAATGACAAGCACATCTACCTGAAAACATGCCAGCACTTTCTAATACAAAACTTGGTCAATGAGATAGTACTTTATTGATTTGAGCTTCAATTCTCTTACCTTGTTCTTCTCCAAACCATCAAGAGGCTGCAACTTCTATCCAAAATATATAATTTCCTTGTACCAAGTGCATTCTGCCAATCAAGGGCTAACTTGAGAACCTTTATCAGACAACTCAGCTTACTGATTTTCTGAGCTAGTGTTTATGAAATTAACCCCCAAATCTTTGCAATTTGATTTAGCCAGCAACCTAGCTAAACCTTGGCCTTTAACCAATTTGGTGGGCTTTATTTCAAGATCCAATTCAAGAATATTGGCGATCCATTCGTTCCTCCTTCCGTCTATGTCAGGGTGAATAAGAATTTATTTCATCAAGGCTGAAGGGACATATGCAATAACTTTCGAATGCAGCACACATACTCTGAAATCCTTACGGGATTTGACCAAAGCATAGGCCTCCTTTTCCATGATGTCATATCTTATCTCAGCATCCCTCAATGCCCTGCTAAAAAAGACAATATGTTGATCTAACCCTTCTTCTTTTTTCTGCAATAAAACAGTTGCTACTGTGTCAAATGAAGAAAAAGAAAATATTAGAAAATCCTTGGAGTAGTCAAGGATAATGAGAATAGATGCTTCAATCAAATCCCTCTTGATTTGATCAAAATAATTTCAAGATTCAGTAGTCCATTTGACTTCATTTCCTTTCCTCAACATGGTTGTAATATACTTTACCAATTCAGCAAAATTTGAAACAAACCTTCTCAAAAACTTTATTTTCCCCAAGAAAGACTGAACTTCTTTCTTGGATATATGAAGAGATAAGGTATGAATGTCTTGTACTTTGTTGGGATCGATTCTTACCCCTTCATCTCATACAATGTGCCCCAATAATTTCCTCTCCTTCATAGCAAACAATGACTTTTTAGAAGTGAGAGAGACCAAATTTTATGCACTTCAAGAAGACCTTTTTCAAATGATGATAATGTTCTTTATCAGATTGTGAGAACATTGTTATGTCATCCAAATAAATGACTACAAACTTGTCCTTCTCCCCAATAAATCCAATGTCCATGGCTTGCTGAAAGGTCTCTCTTGTGTTCATCAATCGAAAGGGCATTTTAGCATACATGAATGTGCCCCAAGGAGTAGTGAAGGTTGTCTTCTCTCTATCTTCAGGAAAGACAGAGATTTGATTGTAGCCAGAAAATCCATCAATCATAGATATCCTAAATGAATTGGTCACCCTCTGCAATATGTTCTCCATCTTGGGTAATGGGTAATTATCTTTCTTGGAGCTTCTACTCAAATTTTTGAAATTGACACAAAGTCTGATTTCTCCATTCTTCTTTCTCACTGTGACCAAATTGGCCACCCATTCAGAATATCACAAATGAATGATAATCTTGGCATCCAAAATATTTTTTACTTATTTTTCCATAATAGGCAACAACATAGGATTTATATGTCTCAACTTCTTCCTAAATGGCTTGGTCTCTTCCTTCAAAGGGATACTATGTTCAATTATTCTTGTGTTGTATGCCTTCAAATCTTCATATGTCTAGGATAACACATCAGCAAACTCTTTTAACAACTTAACATATTCAGCCCTATGTTCCTTTGACAAGTTGCTAGACAACTTGACATATTTTGGATGCTCTGTTGTACCCACATTACATTCAGCCACATCAGCAATATCATTTGAACCTTTAACCTTCACAACAACATCATTACTGTCGAACAACCTCTCCAAAGGAACTGGTCCTTTTGGAATATAATTACTAGGCAACTGAACAATATGATGATTAGCAATTTTATTTAGAAAAACATTAGCATGAGGGTTATTTTCATAATCATGATCTTGATCAATATGTAATGCAAAAAAATAATCAACAATCTCAAGAAATATTTTAATCTCAAGGTCATCCTCAAATACCTTCCAATGTTTGACATTGTCTAGTATATAGGATCTATACTTCACTTATACATCATATTTGAGTTTAGGTGGAAAAGAGACTCTAAAATTACTTGCTGAAACAACCAAAGAATCAACCATGGTGTTCTCCTCTCTTGGAACAAATGAATATTAAAAGATAAGAAGAAACTGTCAATAAGATCTCAAACTTCATTCCTGAAAGTCCTTAGCCTAGGGTGTTTAGCTTGATACATATTTTTGATTTGATGAAAAATTAATTCAGCATCTCCAAACACTGCTAGCTCTTCAATCCCCTTGTCTTTGGTAGCCCTTAAACCCAAAACAAGAGCTTCATACTCTGTGACATTATTGGTAGTTTCAATATTGTAATACCCCAAGAACGAGCCACAGTTGTATTATGAATTGTACACATGTTTTGTAGGTTGGTGAGCTGAGCAATTATAAGAAGGTAGGCTTATGTGTTAGTAGGCCGAAGAGCCTAGGTGTTAAATGCCAGGAGCCTATTTTCTACAAGTAAATATTCATATTATTAATATAAAAAACTCACTACGTGTAGAAAAACCATGATAAAAGAGAATGGGGAACTATAATACACTAGGCTAGGTAAGGAAGAGGGGGTTGAGAGGTTGGAAAGAGGGGATAAGTCTAGGGGATTAATTCCAAGAGAATAATAATTTATAATTATTATTCCAAAGGTTGTTTAAATGGTTATGTTTCTATCCTAAGTTCTGGGGGACAAGTCAAACAAACGTAAACTGGAGTGCATGCAACTCCAAGAAGATAGGTGTTGACCTCGGTGCATGCAGTTAAAGCTGGAGGGTTAGCTCATTGGGGAGGTTCTCTCCCATTCTTTCATCCTCTGCCTGAAATCGTGGGATCTCCATCATTGACCTCTGTAATTTTATTTTCATGCACCCTGAAACCAGTAACCCATGGGTTGATCTGTGTCTCTTGTGAAACCCGATGCCTTGGTAATCAACTGAGTCGTTCTGTGTCTTAGCAATCAGTTGTTTCCATTTTCAGTGCCTGTGCCCATTTTATGTTGTTTCTATCACCCTTGTGTCAACTGAGTGCTAATGTTGTTGTGATTTCCCTCACCTAGATGGAACTGAATTGAAGTGGTTGAAGAAGCAGGTTGTCAGGCCTATGAGAAACTCTCTCTAAGTGAGAGAGTGTGTTGAGGAAGTGAGTTCTCCTGGAGGGAGTCTCATAGCTGCTACAGAGCTCCGAGAATTCTGGTCCGGCCTACTGCTAAAGCCCGAGGTAAGGGAGGTGGAGTAGCCAATGGACTGTGTGACAGTAAAGGTGTATACTCCTGGGGTGGGATAGGCATGTGGGGAATGAGAGTCTGTGAGCAATGGCTGTAAGTGACTCCTCGGAGAGAATCCTTCCTCTTAAACTGTGTGAATTTCCTATTGACCTTACCTAGCCTAGGAATCCCTTGCCCGATGGAGTTTAGTCCCAGCTCGGGGGTGACCCACTACTGAGAGTGATAAGGAGTGTGGTCTAAGGCTGGGAAGTTCATGGAACGTATTCACACAGTTGGTGGTTTTACTCCAGTTAAAAGATAAGTATCATTTCCATGCTTAATTATGTATGTTATGCATGTCTGTGATTCTTGAGATGTTATCATGTGTTCCGTTGCATGTAAGAATTACTGTCAACTCCATTTGAGTCTATATGGTAGCAGTAACTCTGTGTTACTTTTGTTAAATTCATTATAAATGCATGTTATATGATGCAAACCCCCGTTCTCTCCTAACGGCTCTGTGACCTCCCAGTCTAGGATTGATCCAGAAAATGAGTCTAATTGACTCTCTAGGTCTCTGCTAGACCCCAAACCCACTTACACAGGTCCTTTATCCAAAGACTCAGGTGGTATGAGACTCGTGGGCCCTCTCCTGAGCGTTGTTCAAACCTCAAATCCAAATAGGTGCTATCTCTTCTCTGGATAAGCCCTTTCCTTTATGTGACCACGGATGTGACCACTCCCCTAATAAAAAGGTGTGTCACAACTTTATGTATCAGGTATTCGCATGTGATTCACCCTGACTCTCCTTACCTCCGAAATTTCGACAACAGCCTAGCACGTGCTAGCCTCTCTATTCTCCTTCACCGATATGACCCTTTAGTATGACCGTGGGTCAATCTTTCGAGTGCGTCACAATTTCGTGTATCAGGGACTCCTGATGGGATTCACCTCCATCCTTCTGAGGTCCAAACTTTCTATATCTCCCTGGGAAACCAATGATCCAAATATCTCCTTGATCCAATAGCTCAGATAAAATCACGAACTTGAATTTTGTGAGTTCCCAGAACTCCTACTTCAGATATCCCGAGTTAGGAACTCCTGACAAGACCATATCTATGGTCCAGCTCCCTCCTTCGATCAAATACTGTGATCAAATCATGATTTCACAATTCATGAGTTCTTATAACTCTGCCTTTGAATTCCTTGAGTCACGAGTCAGTGAAACATTCATCTCTTGCCACATGTCCGCCTTGATGGACAATTCCGATGATTTCAAAATTTTGTAACCTCGCTCCTCCTGTGTACTCTCAAAGTGAACTTTACCTTGATAGGGAGGCTACGGTTCCTTTTCACTCAGACCGAATGGATGAGATATTTCCTCCCCTACTCTTTCTCCTCATTCTCTGGACGTTGATCAGACGGTCCAGATATTTCCCCTTGAGATTATGCTTTCTTCAGAATTAGAATATTTTCGAAGGATTCAAAGGCTTCGACCTTTGTCCTTACTGCAAGTCCATTTCTTGGATCTCATTAACACTTATGAAAAGTGTTACTCCTCCTAATATTGGTCTTGTGAAGACTTCGACTTCCTGCACACTCCTTGCATTTCAGGGATTTCGATAACTCAAATACGAAGGATTTCTCAAAGAGAATTTCCTCTCACCCTCTTGGCGTTCTCCTTTTCTGGTTCATTGACCTCTTGCAAAGTCCCTTTGACACTTAGTCAAATATCATATCTATGCACTCCTTGCACTAGATCTTTAGACAAGGTTTGAATTCTTGTGGATGACTATGCATGCCTTGCACCAGTCTCTTTGCACTCCTTGCAAAGGGAATGTTTTGTGCTATCTCTTCTGAGCTTCGGAACCAAAAACTATTCCATCAATGCACTCCTTGCATTCTGTGTGCACACATTGCACCACTCGACAGAAGAGAAACAATTGAAACTCATCCTAACATTTACAGTTCCATCTACTCATAACGAGATTCATTCATTCATTCATGAAATCACAATAATAGAGAATTGAAAAACAATGTCCACACCATACATTTTGTCAAATTTCCTCTATTATATTCATAAGTGAAAATGGCTACAACTGAAATCAAAACAAAAACTGAAAAACTTAGAAATCTCCTCCTAACTTGCAGCTATCTTACTTACAACTATATACCCTACAGCCAGCCTCATTTGGGCATACAAAACCTCTATTTAAATCAGAGGGCTCTTAGGGTTTCCCCTGGATACTGGTCTACATCACAACCTATCCTACGTCTATTTTAGTCCAGTCACATTCCAAACCCAGAGTGGAACTTCCCACTGCGCTCGTGATTGCTCAAGCGTGCCTCAAAAGATTTTTTCGGCACTGAGTTAAGGCTTACTTCAAAAATGTCTACTACAACTACCAACATTGAGGTTTCATATAGATTCCCATATGTTGATAGGTCCTGCTTCATGTTCTTGCCAGCGATACTCCTGCATCATACTCCCCTTGACAAAAATTCATGGACTCCTGTCCATGAGCTCCTCCACTGAATTTCCATGCTTCTGTATAGCATATTCATTTTCCCAACTGGCATCTTTTATTGGGTGTCCCTTCCACTTGACCAAATATTTAAAATAGGTCTTCCTCCTGGTCCTTTTGTTGATCCTCTGATCAATGATCTTCTCCATATGTGGCTTTTCTGCTACAGGCATTCCTTTCTCCCACTAAATATTCTCTTGATATTTTGTTCCCTTAGTGTCATCTTTCCTATAATGATATAGGTCTGAAACATTGAATATGGGTGATATGCCCACATCATATGGCAACTCAATCTCCTAGGTGTTTGCGTCAAACTTCCTCAAGATCTTACATGTTCCTATCTTCTTCATCTTTATCTTGTTATATGTTCCCCTAGGGAACCTTTCTTTCCTAAGATGTGCTAGAGCCTAATCTCCTACTTCAAATTGAATTTCTCTGCGATGTTGATCAGATCTGTGCTTGTACTCCTGGTTAGAACTTGGAAACTGTCCTATGATCGGGCTATGGAGCTTCTACATTTCTGTAGAAAAATCTTCTTCTCCAACGCTCCTAATATCACTCTGTTCCTAGTCTCTCAACTCAGACATTCCCCTGGGTTTCATTCCATACAATATTTGGAATGGTTGCTTTCCAGTGCTCATGTTTGGTGAATCATTATATGCAAATTCTACTTGTTGTAGAATCTGATCCCACTGATTAGGTGTTCAGTAACCAAAATCCTTAACAAGTTTCCCAAACTTATGTTTACCACCTTAGTTTGTCCATTTGTCTTAGGGTGATATGCTAAGTTGAAGGACAAATTTGTCCCCAACTTCTTCAATAGTGTTCTCCAAAAGTGTCCAACAAATTTTGTGTCTCTGTCTGAGATAATTCTTCTGGGTAAGCCGTGAAGTCTTACAACTTTCTTGCAAAATAGATTTGCAACATGTGTTGCATCACTAGTCTTCTGGCATGGGATAAAGTGTGCCATCTTTGAAAATTTATCTAGTACCACAAATATGGAATCAAATCCTCTTTGTGTTCTTGATATTCCCAACACAAAATCCATGCTTATTGCATACCAAGGGCTCTTTGGTATTGGCAATGGTTGATATAATCCAGTGTTTTGTCTTTTTCCTTTTGCATGTTGGTAGATTCTACATCTGTTCACAAACTTTATCACTTTTGTTCTCATACCTAGACAATATTATGAACTTCTCAACTGTGCAAATGTTTTATCATGGCTGAAATGTCCATCCAATCCTCCACTATGCTTTTCCTTCAAAAGGTCATCCCTCATTGAGCATTTTGGTATGCACAACTGATTTCCCTTGAACAACAATCCCTCTTGAATCATATACTCTGTCCACTAGCTTCTGTCTCTCAGCACATGATTTTCACATGCTTCATATGTTTCCTTGAAATTTGTATCATCACAATACATGTCCTTAAGGTGTTCAAACCCCAAGGTATTCATCTAAAATTCCTGCAAAATCAAGCATCTCTTGCTTAGTGCATCAACAACTTTGTTAGCATTCCTAGCAATATGTTTTATGAAAAAAGTAAAACTCTTCATAAATTCAACCCATTTTTCATGCCTCTGATTCAATTTTTCTTGTCTGGTTATGTATTGTAAAGCCTGGTTATCACTATACAAGAAAAATTATTGTGGGACAAGCTAATGTCTCAATTTATTCAAGGCTTGAATTATAGCATAAAAATCTGTATCATATGTGGAGTATTTCCTATTGGTCTCATTCAACTTCTCACTGAAATAGGAAACAGGCCTGTTATCCTGGCTCAAAACTGCTCCAATTGCAACTCCACTTGCATCACATCTTACTGAAATGTCTTTTCAAAATTTGGCAAGACCAGAATTGGTCATTCTATTATTTTATCCTTCAGTATATTGAAGCTCCTCACGGCTTCCTCTGTCTATTTAAAAGACTTGTGTTCCTTCTTCATTGTATCCATCATTGGCGCACAAATTCCACTGAAGTTTCTGATGAACTTCCTATAGAATCTTGTTAATCCATGGAAGCTCCTTACCACGAACATGCTTCTTGGTGACTCCCATTCTTTGATCTCTTTCACCTTCTCTGAATCCATCTTCAGTTCATTATAAGAGATCACAAAACCCAATTAAATGAGTTTTGTCTTCATAAAAGAGTAATTCTTTATATTTATCAACAACTTCTCATGATGTCGCCTCCTCATCACTAGTGTTAGGTGCCTCAAATGTTCCTCTTTAGTCCTGCTAAAGATTAGTATATTATCCAAATATACAACCAAAAACTTGCCAATGAAATCTTTCAGTATTTCATTCATCAGCCTCATAAAAGCACTTAGAGCATTCGTCAAGCCAAATGGCATAAAAACCCACTCATACAAACCTTCATTTGTCTTAAAGGTTGTCTTCCACTCATCACCTTCTCTCATTCTAATCTGGTGATATCTTCTTTTCAAATCTATCTTAGAAAATAAATTTGCCCCACATAAACAATCCTTTAAATCGTCCATTATTGGTAAAGGTAATCTATACTTAATGGTGATCTTGTTAATGGCTCTTGAGTCTGTACACATTCTCCATCCTCCATCCTTCTTTGGACTCAACACAGTTGTTACTGCGCATGGACTCAAGCTCTCTCTGACCAAAACCTTCTCTAACAGTTTCTGGACTTGTTTCTTCACTTCCTCATTCTCTTGAGGTGTAAATCTATATGTTGCTTTGTTCGGAAGACTTGCTCCTGGTATCAAGTCAATATGGTGGCTGATACTTTTTATGGGTGGAAATGAGTTAGGCAGCTCATCCACCACTATGTCATCAAAATTATCCAATAATTCCTCAACTTCTTTAGACAAATCATCCATTGAATTACTTGTAAGGATAACTCTAGGTTTCCTCACCACAACAAACTGCATCTCCTGTTCTCTCTTGAATTCTTTCAGGAGTTCCCTCCCGCTCATGAGAAGTATGTGTGTGTTGGATTCCTCCTTCACTTTTTTCTCCTCTATTGGCAACAACATGTGTGTCCTACCATTCTCCTCCAAGGTGTATTTATTATTCCTCGCATCATGAATGACATTCATGTCAAACTTCCATGGGCTTACCAAAAAAATATGGAATACATCCATGGGAATTACATCACACATAATTTCATCTCTATATCCTCCTATCTTAAATTCAACCAAGCATTGTTTAGTGACCATTACCTGGTGTCCTTTATGCAACCATGAGAGTTTGTATTGCTTTGGATGTGCAATTATCTCCAGTTCCAATTTTTCCACCATCTCTATGGATACTATTAGCACTAGGAGTCACCTTCTGATTACAAGGAAGGTAAGCCCAGTACCCATCAGATGATATGTGAAAGTATGAGTGTTTTTTGAAAGTTCGAATGGAAGAACTCAAAATGATAATATCCTTACTTAGAAACAGGGCTAACATGTAACAGCAAATAAGGTCTTGACTAATTTCAACCAGTAGTTTGGGAGTAAATGTGGATAGAAAGAAGACTTGAATGAAAGGAATGTAAGAGCTACTGCAAACATCAGGTCCACAAAATCCCAAAGGAAGAAAGTTTCTTAAAACAAGATCTTCTTGAAATTAGAAACTAAGGAGCTAAATAAACACCATGAC
>JASDQU010366809.1:0-10924 GCA_032191745.1 Picea mariana
AAGGATTCCCTGGAACACATCCAGGGGCCCTAGAACACATCTAGGGACTTATAATAGCTTGGTCTCAGACCAAGAACCCCAGTCATATACTGGGAGCCCTAAGAAGGGTCTTCTGTCATGGCACTGATTGTTTGGTCCCAGACCAAGTACCCCAGGAGTGCACTGGGGGCCCTAGATCTCGTCTAGGGTCTTAGCCATTCTTCAGGAGAAATGACTCTCGCAGCTGCTATAAATTTAACAAGGGGAAAAGCCTGTGCATTGGGATGGGACTATTAATCTTACAAAGCATCAAGAAAGAGGATATAGAGAGGAAATAGAAGAAAGTGAAGATAAAAACTAGAGTTGGGGAAATAGGTGTAATTGACAACCAGGTAAAATCAAACTTATCATAAACAGGGGTCAGCATTGAACCATATTATAGTGAAGAGGCAAAGTAAGAGATCATAATTAAGTAGATAATATAGTAATAGACGGAAAAGAAGATGAAAAATGATCCAATGCATGATGCAATTCAGTAGAAGTTCAGAACAGAAGTGCACAAGTGCAGAAGCGGTGTGAAAGCACAACACCCTTCACAGATTTGTTTCATGGAAGCAGCCTTGTCTCTAGTACAAATCAGTTCTACATGCTAGAAATTATGGCATGGTGATATCTTGGTGCAAGACTGTGTATTTTTTAAAGCTTAGCTCAAGCACATGTAGTTTATTTCAATTTAGCATGAACTTGAACCATAAACAATGCAGCAATACAATATAAAATAGTTGCAGTAACCAAGATCACAAGAAGAATAACCATGCACAAGAACACAAGAAGTTATCCTAGGAAAACCCTTCTCAATCAAGGGAAAAACCCAGCAATCCTTTGCTATAGAGTCAAGAGAAGAACCCCCACACACCACAAACCCTAGAGCACACAAGAAGGTGCTTCTATGACCAAGAAAACTTGTGCCTAAGAGAAGTGCGCACTTCATCCCTACAAGTAGGCATTGAGTTAATGTTACAATGAAGAGTGAGCTATCCACAATGGGGATCAACTCTTATTTATACATGACCTAACACATCAAATGGATGTCTATTGGCACAATAGGGCCGACCTGTACAACTGAATAATATAATTAATCTTTACACAATATTAATTATCTTTACATGGTGGGGTCGACTTGTACCCACAATACAAATTAGGGTTACACAATAATCTTACTCCTAGACAATATAGCAAGGATCTCTCAAATCCTCTAGTGCTCAGCCACTAGGGACACGTCTACCTGTGCTCAGCCACAGGGATGTCAATCTCAACAGATCAACTCAACTAAGTCCATAGGAGTACCATCTGGGGAGCCATCTCAAGTCGACTCAAGTAAGTCCATAGGAGTCCGATAGGAATCCATCTCAAGTCATCTCAACTTAGTCCAGAGGAGCACGACAAGAGACCACACACGTCATCTCAACTTAGTCTAGAGGAGTATGACACACCCGTCACATGGGCTTTCTCACAGATTGTCTCAACTCAGTCCAGAGGAGAACGACCTGGAGAATGTCTCATGAAGCTGCAATCAACAACACTCCCTCTCAGCTAGGGAGGCATTCTCCACCAGGCCAAGTCTCTCACGAAAGTACTCGAACTTCATCCTGGCAAGCGGTTTAGTGAAGACATCTGCAACCTGCTTGTGTGTAGAAAGGTACTGCACATGTACTGCTTTCCTCTACACCATATCTCTGATGTATTGGTATTTGATCTCAATGTGTTTCGATTTATCGTGAAACACAGGATTCTCTGAGAGCTTCACACAGCTCTGGTTATCGCAATGGATAACGGTGGAATCCATCTCATGTCCAAATAACTCTGCAAGGAGCTTGCGAAGCCACACTGCTTCACAAACTGCCACACATAATGCAATGTACTCTGCTTCTGCAGTACTCAAAGATGTAGAAGTTTGTTTCCTACTGCACCCGGAAACCATGGCAGATCCCAAAGTAAAACAACAACCGGATGTGCTCTTCCGATCCACTTCGCTCCCTGCCAATCTGCATCAACATATCCCTGCAATCTCATGTCTACACCGAAGGCATATCTCAATCCATAACCAACTATGCCTCATAAATATCTCAACACATGCTTCGCTNGCCACACATAATGCAATGTACTCTGCTTCTGCGGTACTCAAAGATGTAGAAGTTTGTTTCCTGCTGCACCCGGAAACCATGGCAGATCCCAAAGTAAAACAACAACCGGATGTGCTCTTCCGATCCACTTCGCTCCCTGCCAATCTGCATCAACATATCCCTGCAATCTCATGTCTACACCGAAGGCATATCTCAGTCCATAACCAACTATGCCTCATAAATATCTCAACACATGCTTCGCTGCTATCTAGTTTGTCTGTCTCTACTGACTCATAAACTAACTGAGTACA
The DNA here is from genome assembly GCA_032191745.1 of Picea mariana. Lineage (NCBI taxonomy): Eukaryota > Viridiplantae > Streptophyta > Pinopsida > Pinales > Pinaceae > Picea > Picea mariana. The sequence continues at coordinate 2,414 of JASDQU010366809.1, forward strand.
CTCACTGCATAACATATATCAGGTCTGATGTTAACCAGATACATCAATGATCCAATCAGTTGTCTATAAAGATGTGGATCGCCTGAATCAAAAGAAGCCTCGTTCATTTTCTTCAAATTCATCACCATCGGTGTAAGCATGGATCTGCAGTTTGTCATCCCGAATTTCTTCAATATATCCACCGTGTATTTTCCTTGACTCAAGAAAATCTCATCAGTGCTCTGCCACACTTCTAGTCCCAAGAAGTAGTGCATCATACCAAGATCCTTCATCTCGAATTCAGAAGCCAATGCACGCTTGCATTCAACAATAAGGCTTTCTGAACCGGTGAGGAATAAGTCATCAACATATAGGACCAAAATAAGGCACTCGTCACCAACAATGTTGTAGTATAGGTTGGAATCAGTGACACTCTTGTTGAAGCCCAAACTCATCAAGTATCCATCAATCTTCTCATACCATGCTCGAGGTGCCTGCTTTAGTCCATACAGGGCTTTCTTCAACCTATAGACATGAGACTCCTTCTCATGTATTACGAATCCATCTGGCTTCTCGATGTAAACTTCTTCCTCAATCTCACCATTGAGAAAGGTTGTCTTCGCATCCATCTGATGTAGTCTCCAACCCATGGATGCTACAAGGGAAATAATCGTACGAATGGAAGTGTATCAGGCAGCAGGACCAAATGTCTCCTCATAATCTACTCCCTCCACCTGAGAGAATCCTCTAGCCACAAATCTTTCTTTGTATTTCTCGACACTTCTATCAGCTGCATGTTTGATCTTATAGATCCACTTGGAAGTCACTACAGACTTCCCTTCCAGTCTCAAAACAATATCCCACATATCATTCTTGATGATGGACTGATACTCTTCGATCATGGCATCTTGCCAAACCTGTTGACCTGCTACTTCTCCATGACAAGAAGGCTTGGTATCAATGATGTAGCTCATGGCTGAAACATAGCTCAAAAATCTTTGTGGTCTCTTTCTCTCTCGGAATGTACCGCGAGGAGTTGCATGTCCCTCTACCTCCTGCAGAGTTTATCAAGCCTATGCAGGCCTCTTCTGGCCTACTGCAATGTCTCTGGGAACATTAACTGGAGCTACGGGATCAACTGGATCAACTAGATCTATAATTGTCTCCCTCTGAACTGTTGAAGGGGGAGAAGGTATTGTCTCTTCTTTCTTCTCGTTGTCAATCTCCATATGAGATTCTTTGGATCTTCGGAAGGCTATCTCTTCCTCAAAGGTGACATCTCTGCTAACCTCAATTTGTCTCTGACCGGGGATGTAGATCCGGTATGCCTTCGAAGATTCACTGTACACCACAAATGTACCCTTTCTGCCTGAAGGGTCTAGCTTGGTCCTCTTTTCCTTGGGTACATGAATGTATATTGGACACCCAAATATCCTGAAGTGTCCAACCTCAAGCTTCACTCCAGTGAAAGCTTCTTTGGGAGTCATGTTCTTCAAAATCTTATGAGGACTCCTGTTATGAACGTATATTGTTTTCATGGATGCCTCTGCCCACTGAATCATAGGTAGATTATGATCATTTATCATCGCTTTGATTGCCTCAACAATGGATCTGTTCTTCCTCTCTGCAACCCCATTTTGCTAAGGGTTATAAGGAACGGTGTACTCCCTCTTGATACCTGCCTCAACACAAAAATCACTGAAATCCCTGAAGGTGTACTCTCCTCCATTATCTGATCTCAGCACCTTGGTCCTCCTCCCGGTCAGGGTTCTCAACCTGAGCTTTAAACTCTTGAAATTTCACAAGGACTCTATCCTTGGTCTTCAAGAAGTAAATCCACGTCTTCCGAGAGTGATCATTGATGAAGAGCACATAGTACAAATATCCATTCAAGGAAGCAATATAGAGAGAGATGGTTAAATGAGAGGGTAATAGATATAATTGTTGGGTAGCCCACCTTGAGCTCAAGTGTTGTACTTGTTCTAGCACATCATGAATATATGTGACATTTACTATTCTATCTAATTATGTTTGTTTATTGCTATGTATATGCACCAAAGTTACAAACCGTGGGTGTGATCAGAATTGACAAAAGAATCCACCGGGGTGCAGCACTTGTCCGGAAATTAGTAATTGGGGAATCAGAACTCTAACACTAATTGTTTTAAAAGTAAATATTTAAAATTTAAATTTTATACTGAAAAGAAGAAATGAAATCCATACTAAAGCATATCAATTGTTTAGCTTTCGTATTCATATTGGGGAATGAGATTCATCAACAGTAAATATTAAATACTAAACTAGCATCTATAGTCCTCGTGATTCCAAACGATTGTAGAATCTTGAAAAAATAAGGAGACAAACACTTTCTGATCTACTCCAAATTTTTCTTGGCTAAAAGCCCTCTCAAGCAGTGAAAAACAGCAGCTAGAACAAAGAATGATTTAAAAAGTGTTTTTTCCCTTTCAACCTACCTGAGTCTGTGACTCACTGAGTTTGACAAAACTTCCTTTAATCCTGGCTGATCTATCTAATGGATTCACCATGTACAACTAAACTTCAAGAGTACCCATAATTTGAATTTTGACCTATGCATGTCTACGCTAATAAGTCAGAGTGACAATAATTATGCAATTGAAGAGCCTGCCAAAGGTGCTAATAAAATACAATGAGCTTGTTGAACGCATGTCCTATAGAACTGCCAGTTGGCATCATTGGTTACCCACGTCATTCGATAGATGTTGTCAAACCATAAGGACACTGCAATTAAAGTTGTGGTGAGGCAAATCATCTTGATGGTACAAATTGTTGATGCCAAAATTTGAATTATATATGAAATCTACCATGATTTTGTCATTGAAAAGAGATCAACTTATACAATAAATGGATCAGATTTTAAAAAATAGATCTGATCCAAAAAACCCAAGAATACAATACCTATCCGAGATTCTCTAATCCTGAGAATGTTTCGGTGCACGTGCGGGGTACTCTAAGGCAAATCTGATAACAGATATGCACCAATATATGAAATTTTACAAATAGAACATCAATTTGTTCCAGTATATTCCTTCCTTGACAAGTAATCTTCAATCTAGATAGCAATAACAAAAAAACATGCTCAAAATTATGGTCCAAGAAAACAAGGGAGAAAGGAAAGTGTTGAAGCCTATTGATATGACGATAAAGAAGATTGCCGCTTGCTTAAAAGTAGAAGAGTCTCATTTGAGGAAGTTGTGCAAAAATAAAAAAAAATAAAAAACAGGAAATCTTGTGAAAAAGGTTTTGACCTTTTTTAAAGTTTTGTGGTACTCTTGGGCATCACAGTTGACATTCAATTTATGCACGAAATCCTTTAAATGAACTCCAGCTCCTTTATATGAACTCCAACGCGAACATGTATAAAACAATGAAATGGAATGGAAAACCCGAGATTTTCCTCTACTTTTAAAGAGTCGGTTCTCTACGGATTTATTATTGCAGTTATTAGTGATATTTAATTATGTTCCCTATGCCCTTACGTGCAGAGTATTGTACTCTTTATAGAAAGTGAGAAAGAAAGCTCACATAAGACGAAAGAGCACAATTCACCACATAAGAAGATATTGAAAATGACATTTACTAAGTATCACAAAGAAACAAGCATAGCAACACCTAAGGCAAAATTCCCACATTGATCATTCCTACAATCCCCAAAGCGAGTACACCAAGAAATTAATAACAATACTTGGTATTATTAGATTGTCTTCTACAAAGATGGTTTTCTTATACCAATGCTTCAATACACATTTTGAAGAAGGAAAGGACCATTTAAGCCTAGAAGGCTCTAACTTTCTAGGATGGCTCTCTTCCAAAGACCTTATTTTTCTCACATAAACCCATAAGAGTCGTGAGAGAGGCCTCCTCGAGGTGGTTGGTCATCACTAGCTATCAGCTTTCAAATACGAGACTCAATGGTTGAGTGGAGTTTGTGGTTATAAGGGTGTTGCTTGCCCCACCCATGATATTATTTGGACTACAGTGACAATTTTGGCCACCGGTAACCATTGCCAGTACACGTGGGTCTAGGTTTTTGGAGGTTGTCCTTTTTGTTCCTGAGACAATTATGTTGCAATATATTACTTACCCCCCACTACCTCAAGATTTGTAGAGAATTCACAAGACCTATATCTGGACATTGCTTGGTTAGTACTCTCAAGGGGATGTTATAACTTGTAACTCTAGGAGACTTCAATGCTCAAACTAAGTCATTACAAACACCTATTCATGATTATTCTGTGGATGGCCTTTGTCTAGAGGAGCTCAACCATAACACACTTGGCCTTCAAAGGGTTTTAGAAAATGCAATTGAACCTATCACAACCTATGGGAAGGATCTTCTCTAGTTGGGAGAAGCTTATGAAATCTTACTTCTTAATGGACTACCATCCTAACCAAATTCTAGCAATTTAGGTGCTTCCTACACAAGGGTGGTGCTAGTGTGATCGATTATGTTTTTGCAAGTCCATCTTATTAGAATAATATAGATGTGCTCGTTTCACCATAGACAATGCTACACCATTGTCACCCATCTATAGGCACAAAGCCACCCCCAAGCACCTTAACCTTTGACAAAAAGAATGATTCTAGGAAGCCACACCATAAACCACAGATGACCAAAAGAGAGTGTGCACCTTCTCCAAAGGTAGCACACAAGATAAAGATACTGGAAAGACTGAACAAGAGAAAATTGCCCAACTGCAGTTGTTGTTGTTGCTCCTCCAAACTTGGGCACTGTTTCTGGTTTTCTGGGTGAGAGTGAGTGAACAAATGAGCCAAGACGTCCTCTATTTATACTAATCTATCCAGTGGCTTTTTTGGCTGGGCCAACTTGACTTTCTGGTAATTATATTTTATGTTTATCTTTTTCCTGTGGAGCCAATTGTTCTTTTTGGAGGATAATACCTTAATATTATATATTCTACTGAGCCGACTTGTCTTCTAGGGTTTTCACACATTTGTTTAGGGTTTCTCTTGCTTCCGAAATATTCTATTCTAGTCAAAGGTTACATATGGAGGTTAATACCTCCCGCATCTACCACAATATCAACACTCCCTCTTAGCTAGGGAGGTATTAATGGTCTCAAACACATCCATCCATCTTCACATGGCATGGGCACGACCTACATGGTCTTGCAGACCAGTAGTATCACCAAAGCTACATAGGCTAGGGCACGACCTACATGGTCTTGCAGACCAGTAGCATCACCAAAGCTACATAGGCTATCTCATGATCACCTAGATCATATTACGAGAAACACCATCACAACCATACAAGTTCTCGACTACGCCACTAGCATACCAAACTGTCTCACTGGTGTAGCAACAACTCAGCATACCAAACCATCTCATTGGAGTAGCCTACAACTTGGCATAAAGCCTACAACTCGGCATGAAGCCTACAACTCGGCACAACGCCTACAACTCGACATGAAGCCTACAACTCAGCAAAAGGCCTACAACTCGGAACGAAGGCCTACAACACGACATGAGGGCCTATAACTCAACACGAAGGCCTACAACTCGCTAGATAACACTAGAGCTACACCTCGTAATGTGTGTCACTGTCATCGTCATGGGTTATACCTGCATGACGTGCTCAACCATGGCTACACCCATGTTGTGAGTATCATCATCACTATCAGCATCATTTAGTAGCAATCTAGCATCAAAACATATCATCACAATATCCATGAGCCTCATTTAGCTATATTAATGATCCATCTCCACCACCATGTGTCTAGCACCTTGGGTCATTCTTGTCCCATGACAAGAATCATGACCTCATCAGAGCCACAATCACCTCATAGTTGATCCTCTCATAGGATCACTCCGTGAATGCATTTAGCTCGATGTTATCGAACATGTGTCTAGCACCTCAAGTTGTTCTTGTCCCATGACAAGAATTATGACCACATCGGAGCCACAAACACCTCATGGTGATCCTCTCATAGAATCATTTCGTGAATGCATTCAGCTTAATGCTATCGGACACGTGGAATTGCACCTCAAGCACCTCGAGTCTTCAGTTCATCGAAGACTATGTCGGGGCACATCTACTCCAGATGTAGATGTTCCCTATCTCCCCTGGTTTGCAGCCCAGTTCCTGTGGAAATAGAGTCGTCTCGATGCTTATCAAGGCTACTCACCTACTCATGAGAGTTTCAAGGCCCGATGCAATTCACACATAGGAGATCTAGCAGCAACTCGAATCTTCAGTCTGTCGAAGATTACATCTGGGCCTATTCCCACATGATCAAATCCGTCTGATCAATCTTGGAATATCAGCACGATGCTGCAATCATCAATACTCCCCCAGGGAAACATTTGCATTCCTGCCAAGCTTGTCCCAAACAAATGCTTACTGCAAATGTCAGTTATCTGCTCATCTGTGGATAAGTGATGGAGCCTCACTGCTCCTAGACCATGTCTCTGATGAAGTCCTGAAATATCCTTTATCTCAAATTCTGAAGTCAACTCCCTCTATCTGAGAGAATCCTCGAACTACGCTTTTGTCTACTGCATGCCCCTTTGCGTCCTGCAAAGTGTCACGAAACCAAGTTGGCTTCTTCCTGATCAATGACTCCCTCTGAAGTCTGACTCCCTCTGAGTCTTTTCAAGTCTTTCTTTTCTGTGGAAACCTTTCCTGGAATACGTAGGACAACCTGCTCGAAACAAAAACAACAAGAGAAAAAGTATTTCCAATATAATAGCATTTTGTATCAGTGCTGCAAACATCGACATCGAAAAAATATCGCCAAGGGTTCGAAAACGAAAATATCGGCAACATTGGGGAAAATATCGGAAAATATTGGAAAATGTCGTAAGAATGAAAAACAATGTCGTAAGAATGAAAATATAGGAAAATATTGCCGAACTTGATTTTGAAGATAATATCACCAACATCGCGATATTATCGAGATGTTGGTAACATTGTTTTGTATAAGAACATATCAATTTCATGGTAATTCATTATAGTATTACCAAGGTGTCCTACCGGAGAACAAGAACAAGAAATATCTCCTAGAGGAGATGTTAGTTCATATTGCAAATAAGCATTTATATTAATAGTACATGGTACTAAGTATTCATTTGTTCCTAGCATTAATAAAATATAAAGGATTGCAATACTCACTTAAGCAACAATAATAAAAATATCAAACATGATATGCAAACCTAAAGTTTGGCTATTGTTCCGCTTGAGTTGCTTTTCTTCTGAGACAAGTATTCTTTCCAACCTAGAGAGTGTGTTGTTCCTCTAAACGTATTGGATCCGAGATCCCTCTGGATATACTATTGCTACTTTGACAAAAGATCCCTTCTCCTGCAAACACCGTCAAGATAGTGATACAGTATAAACTTATACAAGTACATACCTCCGAGAACAGTGACAAGCAATGACGAACCCAAAAAATTTGAAGTGCTCCAACTTGCAATCTAGAGGTAGTTGTTGATGCGCTAGGGTAAGGCGCACTAGGACAACCAAAAATTAGTCCCAATACTTCACAAAAACTTTCATTGCAACTGGTGTTGGCACTGCAATTGTGCTGCAACAGGCACTGTAACTAGCACTGCAACTGGCACGAAGAAACTGGCGCTGCAACTGCAATTGTGCTACAACGAGCTTGACAGAGAACTGCAGATCTACCTTCCAGTGGTTAGACTGTTTCGAAGGTGGTGTGGGCCCATAACCTATTAGAATAATGTAGATGTGCTCATTTCACCATAGACAATGCTACACCATTGTCACCCATCCATAGGCACAAAGCCACCCCCGAGCACCTTAACCTTTGACAGAAAGAATGATTCTGAGAAGCCACACCATAACCCATAGATGACCAAGAGAGGGAGTGCACCTTCTCCAAAGGTAGTGTACGAGATAAAGATAGTGGGAAGACTGAACAAGAGAAAACTGCCCAACTACAGTTGTTGTTGCTCCTCCTCCAAACTTGTGCATTGTTTCTAGTTTTTTGGGTGAGTGAGTGAACAAATGAGCCAAGACGTCCTTTATTTATAATAATCTGTCCAGTGGCTTTTTTGACTGGGCCGACCTGACTTTCTGGTAATTATATGTTTTGTTTATCTCTTTCCTATGGAGTCAACTGGTCTTTCTGGAGTATAATACCTTAATATTATATATTTTGTTGAGTCGACTAGTCTTCTAAGGTTTTCACACATTTGTTTAGGGTTTCTCTTGCTTCCGGAATATTCTATTCTAGTCAAAGATTACATATGGAGGTTAATACCTCCCGCAGCTACCATAATATCAACAATCTCTCCTTCCATGCATACAGAGAAGGTTTCAGCAAATGAAATTGAACCTATCACAACCTATGGGAGGGATCTTCTCTAGTTGGGAGAAGCTTATGAAATCTTACTTCTTAATGGACTACCATCCTACCCAAATTCTAGCAATTCACGTGCTTCCTACACAAGGGTGGTGCTAGTGTGATCGATTATGTTTTTGCAAGTCCATCTCTCCTTCCATGCATCCAG
>JASDQU010366809.1:10944-22402 GCA_032191745.1 Picea mariana
CTATCACAACCTATGGGAGGGATCTTCTCTAGTTGGGAGAAGCTTATGAAATCTTACTTCTTAATGGACTACCATCCTACCCAAATTCTAGCAATTCACGTGCTTCCTACACAAGGGTGGTGCTAGTGTGATCGATTATGTTTTTGCAAGTCCATCTCTCCTTCCATGCATCCAGAATTTTTCTGTATCCTCCCCTCCCTTTGGCCAACCATGCATACGTTGTCTTCTCTCTCCTTGATTACCCCCCTTCAACACACCTCTCTCGAACTCCCTTCACGCTACAAGACACTTTCACCACAAATATGTGGACTCCTACACCTCCCATCTCTCTCATTTGATTCCCCGCATTAATCAATCTTCCTCCCTACCCACAGTTGATGCCAAATAAGATATTTTATCCAAGACACATTTGGAGGTTGCTCGACTCTTTTCCCCACACCATCTATCACCACTCTTGTAGCCCATTTCTCTTAGGTCTAGTCCCATGAATTGTTGGTATCACAAAGAATATAAGATGTTGCATAGACATCTTCGTTATGTCCTTACACATCACCCTCCCTCTATCTCCTCCATGATGACAATATAAATGCCTCTTCATCGTAAGAAACATACTTTTTTATCCACAAAGAGATGTGACCTCTTATAGCTACTTCCCCAAAACAAGATTTAGTGCAGTCTCCTTCCTAGGGAACCCAACCCTCTCTTTGATATTTATCTAGACATCTTGTTCCRACATACCACCTCACTTCATGATGTCCCAACTCAACCTCCTACCAGTATCCCTTCTCCTCTTCCTTGGCACCCTTTTTCACCTAATGATGTCAAGAGAGCAATTTGAACCCTCAACTCCAACAAGTAGTCTACGAGGAAGGTTGTAATGCACTGAGTTTTAGAAATATGGTCTTCCTTCCCTTCCTCTTCATATTGTTGATATCTTTAATCATATTGTTTACATGGGTTTTACTTCTTCATGGTTTCAAAATATTATTCACCCCATTCTCAAGTCAAATTCTCATTATTCACAAATTTTATCAACATCCAAAGTTTTGAGATTCTCAGCATCCCACAAGAAGACATTGTCTCCAAGATGGAGCCACCATTAACACTAAATTTGCCACTGAATTTTCCCCAGCAAATTCAAGTGTTAAGTTCCAACACATTCTTGAATACATTGAGGATCAAGAGAGATGTTTCCAAAGTCAATCTTGATCATTCGACATTGACAGTTCACAAGTTCTATCATACTTCGTATGTGGTCACAAATCTTCGTTAATCAAAGTTGAGGATGGGATAAGAGTTTCTTGAAAGTAGTTCCAAGCATACATTCAAAGCACAAGATTATGGCTAATCACTAAGTGACTAAACTAAATAATTGCCTTTTAGAACCCCACCTCAAAACGCCCACCCTATACCCACTATGGCCAAGTCAAGATTCTTTGGGGAGTGACTCTTTTCGATGGTGACTCTTCGAGACTCGAGAGTTCAAAAAGAGTCTGACAACAATGGCTGAAATCATGTGCTACAAACCATTGTATTGGTCCAATCTTCCATTCCAATATCATGATGATGTCTAATCCACTTGAAATAGAGAGGTTGGAAAAGACCTTCTTGTGTGTGGACGCATTCCTACCTACCTGATTGGAACTTCTATGTTGTCCACCGACAATTATGGAAATTAAATTACAATCCTTTTGGAAACCAATAAATGACTTTTGGTGCTTGGTACGAATTTCTTACATTTGTCTAAGACTCTTGTTTTCTCTTCATTCCATTTTCTTTAGAAATTTAAATAAGATTCATACAATTTTATTTTCCCTACTTGCTTTCTTTCAATTAATTGCATTTTACACTTTTTAAGGCAAACTTAACAAATATCTTTGTTAATATGCAACTTAAATTGCAAAAATGGGGGTAGATTGTCGTTAATTATGTAGAGATATTTTGGCTAATCTTCACTTGTGGTCATGTGCCAACCCACTTTGTGGGTAGTTGAGGCTCTTATTGAGACTTGTGGGTAGTAAGTGGGTAGTTACACCATTCTTAGACTTTATTATATTTTATTATAATTTAGGGTAAGGTCATCCTACCTAGCTCCTTGGGGCTAATGCTTTAACCCTAGTGGAGTGGTATAAATACACCACATCCTTCATCTGTCATACATTCAAGTGAATTTAATCATTATTTTACCCAAGGGAACCTACACCAATTCACTCTTATTTTCAACTTGTTTATTGTATTAGGGTTTGTTGGATAATTCACTGTAGATCCTCTACCTTGTGATTTCTTACATATTAGTAAAAAGTTAGGTTTATATTACATCTATTATCATTAGTTAATAATTGTTGCTTGTTGTCATATCAATTGTACATGCTTATTTGAGTAATCTCAATTGAAAATAGCAATTAATCAACTTAGATTTAAGGCAAATAAGCATGTACAATTGATATGACAGTGCACAAGTCAGCTCCACCTACACCACCACTCACAAGTCAGATTTGACTCCAACATATATATTCTATATCTATAATGTGGATTTAAGGGTAGCAACATGAACCCTATTACAAGTGAGTCTAGATTTGAACCAACAAAACTATAGAATTGGGTTCTAAACTTGCGGAGTTGAGGAGAGGTTAACTGGAACAATCTACAAGTCAACCTTTAATCACGATCCTCACGATCTATAACTTGAAACTGATCAGTTGAGTGTCGAGTTCTGCACCATCTGGTGAATCTCATGACTTACTCTAATCCTAACATGATCCGGTGTTGTATGTGTCTTGGTGAAGCACAAAGTATCGCACACAATTTGTTGCACATGATCTGAGCATGCTTTAGGCTTGGGGATTTTGTAGGAGGAGGTGATGGTAGCTCTCCACATTACAGGCTCGTCCTCTTCCCCATCTACACCCTGTTCCCCATCCTCACCCTCTTCCCATCCTCACCATCTTCCTCTCCCTTTAGCTCATAAACCGGCCGGTTTGGTCATAAACCGGCCGACAGGTTCGGTTTATTGACCGGTTTGAACCGGTCGACCATCAAATCGGTAAAACCGGCCGGTTCCAGTTCTGGTTCGCCGGTTTTTAAAACAAGGGGGGAGACCTAGGGTTAGGTTTAGTGTTTCATCTTTTTTTATTTTATTGATTTTTAAAAAAGTGAGTTTAAGTGGTCCCCATCGCCGAGTGTGCAGTTTTGTAAGGAACCAGCTGGTTTTGGCAGTTATGGCCAGCTCCATACGGAGCCAGCAATTACCAATTCAAAGCCTTCAACTAGACTAGTACGGCCCCAGAACCAGTCCAGTTCTGATAATAATGATAGAACTTCGATATAGCCTCTAAAAGAAGCTAATTATCAACCACCACAATCAGCAAGTTTAATCACAATACAAATATCTTTCCAAAGCCAAAGATCAGGCAGAAATCATGCAGTTCTACAGACCTCCACCAATTAACACACATCATAATATTTATCTTCAACAAGCAGTTCTATCCTCCAATAACTATTGCAGACAAAAAAGACACAAAAACAGTAGAAACAAGACATATCCAGGCTTTTAATTACTGCAGATAGAAAACAGAAAGTATCTTCCACTCATATAGCATACAGTATTCACCTCAAAAAACTTAAAAATCCACCGAAGACTACCAAGCTGCCAACTTGATGGCCTTGGTCATTGCAAGAGGTCAGGTGACAATCAATGTTTGAGGCCCCTGTTAAGGCAAGTCAAGAAGAAACACTGCCGTGGCCAAACACCAACATGGATAGAATATCACCTCTCAAGAAAATCATCCGAAGTGGGAACAAAGTTCCCAACCACAATCCTAGCTTCAAGTTTGTCGGTATCCTCCAAAAGAAGGCTTGAATCTCTCCTGTAGAGTACATATTTCATACTTCATACTCACCATACACCCATCCCCTGTCGTATAGCCGTATATGATGCTTATAAGGCACTTCCATACACCAAATGCTCATGGATGACATGAGACTTCCCATTTTCCATGATGAGTCATAGCCATAGGTGTCACTTATCCTTGTGTTGCCCCTTGCATAGTTCTACAAATATGAGTGTGGTTTCCCCCTTTTCAATGTCTAGTACCTAGGAGAGGCACTTAGCCCCTTGGTCTAAAAGACTAAATATCATTACTTCTTTCCCTTTTTGGTTCTTCCCTTAGACATTATCTTCCTAGCCAAATCAACCTTGGCATACATGCTTGGAATTGAACACTTGGTTTTGGGAGGTCCCCAACGTTCTCAAATCAGTTGAGGGCACAAACAAAAGCCTACTTGGTCAAACTTGAGCTCACACCTTTCTGGCATGGCCATTTCCCCTAATATGCAAGTTAGTTTTCTTGAGACGCCACTATCTCTCCCATATCAGCCTAACCTATGGAATAGAACCCTTAAAACTAGTGAAAACGCCATGGTTTTCCTGTTAAACTATCATTTCTCTGGTCAAACCCACAGAATAGTACCCATGATGTGAGGATTTTTCCCAACAGTTAGCTTCTTGTTTCCTTGACGCCCATGTCAATCCCTTTTTTATAAGTACCCCTCTTTTCATCTTGTTAGGGTTCCTCCAGAGTCCAGACCACCTCTTGGACTCTCAAAAGCGTTCCAGCTCTGTGAAAGTTGCATCTCAAAGCTCTCTAATCTCCTTCTCAAGCTCCTGGGCTGCTTGGACCATCTCCTCTCACCCTCTACCATCTAGAGTGTTTCACACAAGTATACACCCTATGAGTTTGGTTTCCACCTCTTGTTGCATCAGTTGCTTTGGATCTAGGGTTTCTTGGCCCCATCCCTATTGTTCCCTTCAGTCTTCTTCAACCATTCAGTCTTCTTCAACCACACCTCAAGGGAGGTTACCAGCAGACCAACCACAGGGAGAGTAACTCACAGTGGAGGGCACACTTGATCTTCCATATATAACGGTGTCTGTGTCGTTTGTATAGTTGATCTACTGTAGTAGATTTTTCTTTGTTTTAGGAGACAAATTCCAAGTGTTTTACAGGAAGATCTAGCATGTTGGAGTGTTGTGGGGGGCTAAACACTTTTGTCTCTTCATAGAAGTGCTTCAAATATTCTCAACCCAAGAGCATCCTTGCCCTTTCCCTTGCTCCACTTCAGATTGGTTTCTCTTGATTTCGGTAGCTAGAACACATAAATAGAAGGAAAACCAGATTTACTTTCTAGTTCAATAGTCTTTCTAAATTTTGAATATCATTGGAAACCTAATTGAGGTACCTTAAAGATTAACCACAGCCCTAGGTTAACATTGAACTCATATTTTAATCTAATTAACCTAGCAACTCCTTTACCCTCTTTCCTTTCTTTCCCATAGGTTACCGTTACCCTTAACAACCAAGTGGCAACTCCACTCCCTCCATCCTTCCTCTTGGTGGTGGTTGGAAAATTTGTTGTGGTAGCATGGTGCCACACTCTAACCACTGTCCTACCAAACTACCTAGCTGCCAAGTTGAGGGGCCTTGGTCCTTGCAAGAAGTCACATGTCAATCAATATTTTGAGGCCCTTGCTAAGGCAAGGCAAAAAGAAACATTGCTGTAGCCAAACACCAAACACAGATTCAATATTACCTCTCAAGAAAATCATCCAAGGTAAGCACAAAATCTTCCCAACCATAATAACCCTAACTTCAAGTTTGTAGTTATCCTCCCATAAAAAGGTTCAATCTCTTCCTCCCAAGCTCCTAAAAATATTAAACCCATCACATGTAGGACGCAAATCAATCTTTATGAGATACCTCTCATGTCAGTAAAATTAAATTGCAACAAGCATCCATGCAACCACAACCAACTGCATCCTCCCTAGAATGAACAAAGACAAAGGTGCTGCAATCTTATATCGAATGCTATTCAACAATGTTTTTTAAGCATGCAGACAACAAAAAGATTCTAACACTTTCAACAACAACAGACCCATCTATTTGCCATGATCCCTTCTACAACTCTGAAAATGAAAGTGAGCATAATCAGCATGGACCAATATCAAAACAGAAGGATGTTTTCACAAACTATTTAAAGGGAAAGCATTTGCCACAATCTTCCAAATAAAAACCCCATAGAAATGCAGCTGCAGGCAAAAATGAACAAAATAACAAATCCGTGGATGAACAGGTTTTGCAACTATTAACAGCAAAAAGTAACATATATCAAAGGCATCAAGGATAAGCAGGCTACAACCTGAGTATGTGACCCAGTAAATTCAATGTCCACAAAAAGCTTCAGAAGGTTAAATACAAGATACTCTTGGGCAAGGGGATGTCCTTCAAAAAGACTAGCCATTGCTGGTAACTTACTGCAAATGAATATAATGTGCAATATCAGGTGACCACAAATTCAAAGCATGTTATTAATCATGCATTCAACCAACCTATATAATATACACTTCACAAAAAGAAGAGATGTCAAGGAACTCACCTTTTGTCTGGCATCCAGGCATTCAAAACCTCCACCATCTTTGCCCTCAAATAAGGGTTCTTGACATAAAGTGGACTTGCCATAAACATGATAATAAAATTCATGAAAACATCCTGCAAGGATTAATCAGACACAAGATATCCTCATTGTAATTCTAGAATAATCAAACTTCCTACCAGCTAAAAAGAAACTATATACCAAGATAGGGCTGTAATCAAATGTCCTATAGGCTTAAAAGAAAACAGCATACCAACACAACACCGTCTAAACACCTTGGAACCCGAGAGGTAATAAGTAAAAGCTCCATTGCATCATCCACAAAATGCTCTGGCATGGAGGCAAATTCCATTGGACATTCAGCAGGCAGAGGTATTCTAAATCCACCAACAAGGTTAACTAGCAATATCAACAATAGCCTGTAGAAGCTCAAAGCTTGTTGAAGAAGTGGCACATCCTTTTAAACATCAACAAAACAAAAACAAAAAAAAATGTTAGATTTACTATAGATAACATCCACTTGAACCCTAAATAGACAGCAAAACAATACAAGTCTCAAATAACTTGATAAAGTATGCAATCACCAAATAAAAAGCAATGTCATTTCTGATTTCACCTAGATCTTACAATTGATTAATAACTTTGAACTAATACAATGGCAATGTTAACCTATGTGGTTACTCCAAAAGTGTTTTCACCTAGATAGGAGAGCACTAGTTCTCCTAGTCCCTTGGTGATGCTTGATGGACATATAGATGCCTCAGTTTGAGTGGATGCTTGACCTTCAATAGAGTGATAACACAGCACACTTACCTAGGAGGCTGTTATCCTATGTGGCATGATGACTATCCCATTGGGTGCACACAATGGGGGAGTCAGTTGCTTGATTAGAAGAGGTACCTACCTAGGAGGATGAGTGCTAGGCACTCAAAGGAGGAAACTTAGCCCTAACAGCATGAGTCCATGTGACATAAACCTTGGGGAAGTATTGGAGCAAGTAACTACCTTGGCACACATGTTGAGGAGCATTAAGCACAAAGGACATGTGGCACACAACTAGAGGGGGAGCACCATGCATGAGGACAGTTGGGGAACGAACAACCATGTAAAAGAGCGTTGAGCTAACAACTTGTTGGATAGCACAACAGCTTAGGAGGAGGGGTGTTGAGCCCAAAGGGGCATCTACTTGAAGAAGAATTGGAGCTTATGTTGATACTCCATTGTAACATTGTCTAGATTTCTTGGTGCTTGTGGGATGCAAGAGAACAAGACCTACGGTTTGTGGGATGCAAACCCTGTGATGGACAAGAAGCATATTAGAAGAGCACTCATTAGATCATTGTATCTTGTTAGTGAACATTTCTTGAGTCTTTGCACTTGTCCTTATGAAAAGAGGAAGGCACTTGGGTTTGTGTGAAGCAAAACCTAGAGGAGACTTGAAGTGTTGGGGTTGAAATCCTTGTGTGAGAAGAATATAGGGTTTGTGGAAAATAAATCTTAGAAGAAACTTGGAGCACTTTGCTTGAAGAGCTTGTGTGAGGTGACCCTAGAGAAAAGATCAAGGGTGGACTTGATGGTGTTGATGCTAGCTTGTTGTTGACCCTTTGGAGTGGCTAGAAGTAGCTTGATGTGATGCCTTGCTAGGCCATGTTTGTTGTTTAGGGTTTTCTATTGATGGTGGATGCCCTAGCTAGGGTTTTGGGGGGAGAGTTCTAGCTTGTAATAAGTTTGAAGGACTATCTTGTACCAGCTTGTGATAAGTTGTTGGTTTGTACTTGTAACTTCATTTCTATGTATATAGAAAGTGTGCTTTGCTACCCAAACTTTGTGTAATTGCAGATCCAATTTCAGCATATGTTCTCATGGTGATTGAGTAGATTCTAGTGTTGGTTATGTACGTTGATTTAACATAACAATGAGCAGATTTTGTTGAGTGATTTGACAAGGAAATGGAAGCTAAGAGGGCAGATTTGTGGCTAACAAATCCGTTATTTATAAGTTATTTTCAGATCTGTTATATGTTGGGGATTGTGCCCTTAGGGCTGGAAACCAATGTTCCACCAAGACTCTGGGACGGGGGCACAGGAGAGGGGAGACGCACAAGGGGGGACGTGTAGAAGCACCCCCAAATTTTAGGGATTTTAGGGAAATGGGGGACATGGGGACATCACATATATATTATTAAAAATAAAAATAATAATGATAAAATCTCAACAATAAGAATTCATCCCATGCAAATACTAAATAATAAACAATAAAATACTAAATAGTACTAAATTAGTAAATTCAAATTTGTAAATGATATAAACATGATTCAAATTCAGTAATGAAATACATTGATTCATAAATCATAAATGAAACAGAAATACTAAAATACTAAAATATTGATACATTGATTTATATTCATCATTACTCATTCTAGAATCTAATTAATACTAAGCAAAATAATAGATACTAAAGTCTAAAATAATAAATTGGAATCTGAATTATTCAAACTCAAAAATAGTCTATAGTAAAGAGTGACGAGTCAAAGACTATGTCTAAGGTCATTAGTATCTAGAGTCTAGACTCATCAATATCAGTATTTTTAATTTTTAAATTTTGTTTTTTAAAGCCTTATAGGGAAAAATTTCAAGGGGGGGGGACGTCTAGAAGCCCCCCTTTTCAAGGGGAGAGGCCCACATGCACCCCTTTTGAGGAAACTCATCCCCCACCCCGGGGAGTCGTGACCCCCCGTGTCTCCCTGCATCTCCCCAAAAGGGGGGCATGGGGAAACGACTCCGCAAGTGCCCCCCCCCCTCCTAGGTGCGTGGGAAACGTGGGGGGCATGCACCCCACCCTAGGGACACATTCCTGTGGAACACTGCTGGAAACATTGTTCCCTTGAAGTACATTTGTTTGGTGTTCATTTTCTTGTGTTGTCTTATGTATTTGGTTGGACAGAAATGAAATATATGCTGCTGTAATTTGTATTTCAGATTCAGCCATAAGGCTGAAAGTTCACATGAAATACATCAGGGAAACCTCAAGTAAATGAGGTGAAATTTTTGAATTTGCATTAAGCACAGATTTTTAAAATTTCCACATACGAAAGTTTAGTTATAACTCTGGTACAAAAAGACCAATACCGTATCTAGACTCTATAGGGTCCCATAAAAAAACAGCCAAACATTTATAAGTTATAAAACCTAACTTTCAACATAAAACTTCCTTTCATCTGTCAACTCGGAACTTCTTCCTATCTTGAAAACTATGTGTTTCATAAAAACAAAAGGAATAATAGCAACACTCTTGCAAATATTAGTTTGTTTTGTGAATGAAAATTATTACATGACTAGTAGATATATTATTTAACCATGAGCATGCCTCTCGGCAGCTCTGTTACAATGACAATCCGTAAATTCCATTTGATTGATCTTACTCCAACATGAAATCCCCATTCATGTGTCTTGTAAATAAAATAAAACTTTTCCTTCAACGGAAATGAGAACCTTTGATCAGGCTTCCACCTTGGTTCCAATTTCCACTCTTGCCCCTAGTGGGAACTTTTGGAGGCCATCCCCAATCACTCACCCATCAGCACAAGCCATTCTCTAGGGGGGATTATCAGACAGGTTCTCAAGGTGGTCAATGCTATTCTTAGTTTTTAGGATGATAGTGATTTACCCTCTTCTTACTTGTAACCTATTTCACTATAACTTTGCAATTGTATTCTATAGTTGACTCCCTACAATTTATAGGGTTTTCTTCTCGTTCCTCTAGTTTTAGCTTTTTCTATTGTACTCTTGTTATTCATCTGCACAATAAAGGGAGAGGATCAAATGGAACCAACCAGCAAAGCATAATCCAGAAAACTCTAAATCTACACAAATAGAAGATGAACCAGCAAGAGCAAATGCACTATAGAGAGACTCAAAAGAGCCATAGCCATAACCATAATAATGCTTAAAAGAGAGATTCACAACAATATCCATCAAAAGAGATAGCAACACTTGATATACTGCTTGTAGGCTAAAGAATGAATCACTTGTGTAAGAGAGCAATAGTTCAATATGATGTTCCAAATGAGTCTTGAGTGTATTTACACAAAATCAAGAGTTAGGGCACCCTCCACAAGAGAGGTTATGGGCCAATATAATCACTTGGTTGGTCTTAACCACCTAGGAATATAATAAATGAGTATTGACTAAGTCAACTTTAATCCAAACCCTAGAAACACACTAATAATGATTACAAAGTGAGGTCATCTATAACCGTATGTGATGATTACACCATCATTTCAACATCCCCCCTTGGAAATGATGAAATACAAATAGGAGAGTGGGTTTATAGAGGCCCAACACAATACAAGGTCAACCTTGGTTAAATTAAATATTAGTTTATAATGGTCAATTAGAAATTAGACTTAGGCATTAATAAAGTCAAAGTGACTTTAGGTTAATTTATTTGCTTTTAGGTCAGATATTTGCTTTTAGGTTATATTTTCACTTTATCCCACATTTATAAAGTGGTTTGACTCTACTTGATTGTAACCTATATAAGAAAGCTATTTGCTCTCTTATTTCATTGATTGAATAAAGACAAATAACCTTATTCAAGTTATCTTGGTTTCTGTGTGTGCTCGATTTCCGTTACATCGTATCAAAGCGAGGTTAGGGCCACGGAGTCTGGGAGCGCGTGAAGACCTAGGGACTTCTGCTGGCAGTGACGGATCGAGGGATCGCCAGCGTAAAACACTCAAGGAGCCGAAAGGGTTTCAGATCAACCGGAGCCAGGTTCATTTGATTTTTTGGTTTTAAAAGCCAAATTGGTCTGTTCTTACCCAGATTGGTGCCCAGCTTCGAAGATATGGTGTTTTTTTTTTTACTGCTAATTTCTTGAGTTAGCAGATTTGAGGAGAAATTGGTTGATTTGGAGTTGGTTGAGGGCAGATTGCAGGTATTTTGCCATTATTTATCTGCTAAGTTCAGTATTTTACGATCATCTATGGCTACATCGACCAGCATCATGTTGGAAGGCAACCAAAAGT
>JASDQU010366811.1:0-11542 GCA_032191745.1 Picea mariana
AACTAAACTACTTAAATTATACTAACAAATTAACTATCAAATAAATAACAAACTAACCTGAAGAAACGCTCCAGGTGTGTCCTATATGTAGTGATTGTCTTAGCTGATCGGAGGGAGGAAACCCGCACCGAATTATCCACGAGCTTCTCGTAAACTAGAAGTAGCTGTGCTCTTCAAATATAATTACAGGACAAACAAAACATAAAAATTACAACAACCTTATGATTTATAAATCTTCACAGTTAGATAAATCTGTATGCAAATATCTATACAAAATGATTCAATTAATGAAGAAGAGAAATCTGTGATTCACTAACTGAAGCAAAGTGATTGCTGTACTTTTAAAATGATGAAAGAAATTAGATATGGATAACACATTAATCAAATCATATCATCTTGCAACAGATTATGATAGCTAAAGTAGTCTATAATCAACTGCAAACTGATATCATAAAACTTGAAACAAAAGTTTGATATATTGAAAGCACAAGATGTTACAAGACATCAACTCTCATCTCAATTTGTATCATAAATCCATAGCCTGGTTCTCCCACAAGTGAGGATGATAATTATTACAAAAAATAATAAGTATTTAAAGACTTCTCACAGGGTAAAACATCCCTGTGGAAGTTATCAAAACTATTTACACAAATCTGGGAAAATATCCCAAGTTTCCATATCTAACTCAAACAAACAACTTAAAAATAAAACTATATCACACAAATATCTCATAGACTGCCAGCATGCCCAATGAAATTCGAATGTACCTGAAAGAGGACAAAAATGGACAAGTTAAGAGGATATTTTACTGATAAAAATGATAAAAATCTAATTATAAAGACTAGCTACATAATCTTGCGATTCTGTAGCTGGTCTAAATCAAAGACAGAATCATATTAAAATCAATTCGAATTTTAAAGAATTAAATTCAAACTATTAACAAGTATCTAATTGCTATTTGAAAGACAAATGAATCATTCAAATTGAAATTGTTATACTAATTTAAGATCAAACAAGACTAAGATCAATCAAATGACTACAGAGATGCATGTACTCTGTTCCATATGTTATCACTAATTCGGTTATACAGAATCATATTGGATAACCGACAGTAATGAAATCGATTCATGGACCAATTGAAATCAACACAAAAGTTTCTTCAGCTATCCACAAGATCACTTCGAATCCAAACCAAATCAACAAGATCGTTTTCTCAAACTGATATCACTACATTAATCATAAACAAACGATCCATGCTATTAGCGAATCAAATCAAAACTGGTATGTAAATTATCATAAACGAAATCATAGTGGAATTAATTGGTTGATAACGGGATCTGTAAGAGTCGTCCAATCATTAGTTATTGCCAATTGGGGACAGATAAAATCGATCGACATCCCACGAAACCATTACTTGAATTCATTTAAAAATGAACTATTAACCGAATTTTCTCATACGAATTCAACATAAATAACATATGTCGATCTGAGTTTAACAAACTCGTTTTGAAAATTAAAATCAATAGAGCAACATCAAGTCTATTTCCGATACGAATCCAATTCATAAAAACAATCGTGCTAACTCAAGATACGCAGCAATCCAATCGAACAGTTTGAGTTTAACATATTTGTTATGAATCAACACAGTTCCATGATTTTGGCGAAGAGATTTTTTTGCACAGGTTAGATATAGTCCAAATCCAAACGAGAATGTTGACAAAACAGAGTCATTTTTCCAATTTAATAGACTACATCGTAATTATCAAGCCAATTCAATCCTATGAAATCGTTTCAAAAATCAAATCATAAAAACTAAATCAAGGTCGTTGTGATCCAGCCAAAATGAAATCATATCAAATCAAAACGTAGTCGTGCTCTAATTTTAGCATAAAAACCTCTTGTTTAGGTTAGATACAAACAAAATCCAAGTGAAAGCAAAAACCATTGATTTTGTTAACTCAAAACAACAGACAAACGAATCAAACCTAGTGAAAACCAATCAATTGCGAAACTGGGCACGGCCAAATCGTGTAACCAAATCATAACTTCATTTAGTTTTAGCAAAACGAAAAAAACAATGTATAGAATGCACAACATAACCGTTTTTGATATGGCTATGACAGAGTCATTTCGAACAATGGAGAGAGCTATTTGAAAACCAAACTCAATTCATTATGTTAATCCTAGCAATTCATAGAATGGAATTGATATCAAAATTCATACCTGGATGATGAGCAGACAACTTGTTCATAATATTTTGGAATTGACGAAGGCTGTAGCCGATTCGACATTCCTAAATACGATGGAACCAATGGTTTTCTGCTTCTTGTCATTAGCTTGAAGCTTGTCCCTTTCACTAGTCAACACTGTAACTTGGTTTTTCAATGATTTGATTTTGGACTGTAATAAGGGAACGTCGGTATAGTAACGTTCCAACCACACATTACATTGGTTGCACGATGACTGCCCGGGCTTCGAAATAACAGTCGAGGGTTGGTTTAAATCAATGAGGGTTTCTTTAGGTATATCCATCCTTGGGTAACTAGGATTTTTCTTTAAGCACGGAGGCAAATTAGAAACAAAATCATAGGGTGGCTCGGAGCACAGACCTTGGGAATAAGGGTACTCACTAGCTAGGAAATGCTCGATATCAGAGTCTGATTCTTCATTGAGGACTATGGGCTTTTGATCAATACTAGGTTTAGGTTTATTCCTAGCAAGTCTTGATATCAGTCAAGCATTCTTTTTACCTTTACCGTTGACAGTAGGGTTACCCTTGACCTTCTTTCTCACAGGCTTTTTTACAGCCTCAGCCTTGTCTGTTATAACGTCGAGTAGGTCAATATCAGGGCTGACTGAGGGTTTGAGAGAAGGTAGAAGAGCATGAAAGGGCACGGGTGGCCCGACCTTAGTCTCACTAACCATAAACTTATTGATTTGGACAGACTTTGAATCAACAAAACCATTCCGATAGAGAAAAGCTTGCCAACTATCATCGTGGAGGTTCAAGTGATGAATGACGATGAGTCTGATCAAGCCATGGTGAAACAAGCTACTATCGTCCTTCTCTCATTTAAACCTCTTAGCCATTTTGTAAAGACTACGCTGAAAATAAAATGGCATGTTCAATGGATAACCCATGAAATTCATTAATAGTCGAAGGTGATAAAGAAAAACCAATCCATACCGAACCTCACAGGTCAGAAATTGTTTAACCACTATCAAAAGATCATGCTACCTAGGTTTAAGTGTGGAAATAGGCATACCTCTGTCACAGGATGTGACCTTTTGTGATATTAATAGCAAAGACCATGGCACCTCCTCAACTTTAGAGTTTTTAAACCATCGCTGGCCCATGGATGCTAATCTTGTGGCAGAGTTGATAAACTCTTCACTGATTTCAAGTTGAATGTCACCTACTTTGGCCCTACAACCATCAAAGTTAAGGGCGAATTGTTGCGCAACAAACAAATTGAAACCCTCGAACCTCTGCACAAACGTGAGCAACCATTATCTTGTAAATATTTTCGGGCATTATTGAACAGTAGCAGGGTTTGACTACAGTTCGGCTCAATTCGCACCACCGGTGCCATGGAGAAGAGCACACGGTAAGTGATGTGAGTGAGCCAGGGTTTGAACGCAACCTACGCAGGGGAAGAACGCTCAAAGGTTTACCCGATTCTAGTAGAGGTGAAACAGGGATAGGGGTAAACATTAATGACATATCGTGCAAAGGTGGTGGAGTTGGTTCATACATGCACGAGAGTCATATCTATAGTACAACCGTCGACGCAAATAGTTGTTCAACCCATTATTGTATAGGTTAACGATTATGCCAATCAATCAACCAATGAAATCAATGGTAAGTGGTTTAAATATTCACGCTATCAAAATTTATGCCATAGTTTTAAAACCAAACACACAAATCGAAACCAATACCAAGTTAATGCCAAGGGTTTTGATAACACGAACTAGGTGTCATATTAAATTATATATATCAAGGGTTTAACCATAACACCTATGTGCTTTTAAGAAGATAATGTGCCAAGTGAATTGATCAAATAACATGTAAATCCAATCGTCAATGCATCACAACCTCAATCACTCATGAAACGGAATTACATGATCAATCAAAGAATGTCAAATGAGTACAGATCAAAAGGTTTTTCCAACTGCATAATGATAAGTAAAATGTAAACGCAATGGGCATATCGACAAGAATGATAATGACAATTCAGTGAAGATTTTAATGCGACTTCGAAAACCAAGTTTTCATGCTTACAGTCATGAAAACAAGAACAAAGGTAAGTGTGCAAATAGTGCAAAGAATAAAAGTGTCGTTTTATTCGAGAATTGCGACGAGAAATTTAAGGTTTGCAAAACACTGATGTAGGTAGCTTATAAGATAGTAGAAAAATGTGAATTGGCTGCCAACAGAGCCTCAATAGTAATTTGGAAAATTGTGTAAGTGAAAAGTCCAATTCCATGTATACATAGGTAGGGAATTTTGGACTATAACAATTGGAGAAATATAGTGTTGCATTGAAATGCGTGATTTTACTAGATATTCAAATTGTTCAAAGTGGAATCAATTCTTTCCCTTAATAAATTTCTTGAGCCACTAGGGATTTTTTATTGGTCAAGGATATGTATGTTACATCCATTAGGGCTGCAACAAACTCATCTAAACTTCTTTATGTTACTCACTTTTCAACCCTCAAAAATTGCTAAAAAGATGCCATAATAACCTATTAACCCTAGAGCATCTTTTGGGTGGTTTATTACTGATTTTGGGTTGTTGAATTATTCTTCTATAACAACATTTTGCAACATCCATAAGGCTGTCATAATATCTTTTCAATAACTTTTCTTAAACAACCTTACTTTGTCACTAAGTATGGCTTTATCTTACTTGAGTTATACTAGTCATTGCTAGCTTCATCTCTTGCATCTTTACTTGACTTTCAGTGATGTATCTAGCATCTTATATCATCATTTACCTTTTGATTTAAATCATTGTTTATTTCTGATATATAGGACACCAAGATTCACTTTCCTTTCCATTGGAATATCATGCTTGCATACTTTTCTTTCTCTTTCCTCAGGAATGTATAACTATCTTATGCAAGTACTCAAGTGTTTGGAAACCATTAAGAATAACCAATAATTGTTCCCAAACCATATTCCACTCTGTATCTTGACCTATAGGGGCATTATCTTGCATTAATCCACTTTCCTATCTTAATCCCCCCAGGGTCACCCAAGATTACCCCCTTGTGTAGGATTTCTCCTTCACTAAAGGGAGGGGAGGGTTTATATAAGGTTAAAGTGGGAAAAATCTCCCATAGTTCTTTCCATATTTTTGATTGGGTTATGATTTTTCCAACCTACAATTTGTGCAATAACATGGCCCATTAGAGGAACCAGTCAGAAAAATGAGTGAAGCCATTTATGGCTTCTGAACAAAGATCTCAGACTTAGAGATGTGATAGATACTAGGCACTCCCTCAGAGGAAAGGGAGCAACATGAAAATATGGCGACTATGAACATAGAAAACATCAACAGTATGGAAGCAGAATGTGCTAAGTTGTATGTAAAAAGAATGTGAGTTTTGTTGGATAGTTGGTTGTCATTGATGTCAACACTCATAGTGTTAAAGATGCCCCAGAGTTGTGATCGATATTTATGGTGAGTTAGTTCTCATTGATGTCAACAAGAATGGTTGATGCCAACATATGTGATGGGTTTATTTGATGAAGTCTACATGAAGCCCCGAAGGTATGCCTATGGAACCCTATGTTGATCAAGGAAAATGGTCATGAAGGACATTGTAAATGTAGGTAACCCAATCATGCATGGATAGTCCTCATCATCCCATTTCCAGTGATAGGTGGTATGCCATGTGCTTCCTCATGGTTAGGGAGATATTCCCTCATGAAGCCGGAAGCCCCGAAGAATGGTTAACAATCCCCTAATTGGTTACAAGTCATTAATGAAAGGGTAAATGGGTTTGTTGGACTTATGGTTTGACCCGGGTTCTACCTTAGTTATCCAACAAAAACCTTATCACCATTGGTCCTTCCAGTAAACCATAAGGCTACATCGCACACAGAGTGCATAGTGCAATCTCAGTTGAGATGGTTTATGGGGGACTGTAGGATACAAGTGTCTGTAGTTATGGAAGGGATTGGGGGATGCTATTTCTTACTTCTTATTTCTACTTATCCATGCATTTGATTACAATATTCACCAGATCTATTCATTCATTCATTTTCATATTTAATCTAGTGCGTATTGTAAATAAACCATCCTTTCATCTATTTAACCATTCAATGATAACTGAAAAAATAGTAAACCATTCACACACATTGCACACATATTTTTACCGTGGTTCAGTCCCCCTGGGGCTACATCCACAAAAAAATTCTTCTTCTTTTCTTATTCATCAAAAATCTGTGCACATTACATCATAGTAGAAAGTAGTGAAGCAGATTAGGATCGTACCAAGATCCACCTCTTGTGACCGGACCCTTAACTAAATCAACCTCATCTGAGCTCTACAAATCTCAAAATAGACTTCGACTCACAAAGACTCCAAAATAGGTTCTCCAAAAAATATGAAAATATACCTCTAAGGATCGATAGATGCCTCCACCTAACTTATATATTTTCTATTTATATTACAAATTTGGGTTATAAAACATTACAATATGACTCCAAAACCCTAACCTTAACATGGCTAGGCTTGTCCACATTTGCGCCTGATTTTCACAAATCCTATTGAGCACATTACTTTTCCTGAAAAAATGGTTCACTCTCCTTCTTGGTCTAATATGCCTCATTTGTTGCACTATTCTCCAAAACATGCATGCTCCAACAACACCCCAACATTAACATGTGGCTTGTCTCGAGTCACTTAGCCTTAATGCACCTTCTGTAGCGCTACCTCTAGCTCATAAAACTTCTTTCCTAATTTTGTCGCTTTCTGCTTAGCCTTTGCGTTCATTCCTATTAGTGTCTCCAAACCCTGCGCTATTATGTGATCTTTCAACACTTCTCTACTTCCTTCAAGCGCATGTTACTATCTTTCTTTCTCTATTTGGATATCGTCTATCATTCTTTCTTCTTGTTTCTCAAATGGATCCAACTGAGCCTGCCTTTCTTATTTCTCCTCCAGCACAATTTTTACATCTTCCTGCAAGTTTTTCAGTTCCTGCACGACCTTCATTCTTAGGGATATGTCCATGGTATTTTACCTCTTCTTTAAGTCCTGAACCACGACGTTCGGTTTTTCCTCTCTCTTCTCCAACAACTAGATCTTCCCATCCTCTTCCATGTTACTCCAAAATTGTGCAGTCATATTATACAGTTATGCCACTTCTTTAACCTCCTGGGCTATGTTCTCTATTTGTGTAGCAACATCTTTCTGTCTCTTCTCCCATAATTACGGAGGTGTGTGCAGAGTTAACTTCTCTATTAATTTTGTTATCTCTTGTTTGTATCTCTCCATGTTCTATGCAATATGATGTATCTTCTCTTCTGCTGTAACTTCTTTTGCTTGCGTCCAATCTGGTATGCTCATGTATACCTATGTAATCTTATTCTCTAAGTGATTTGAACATTGCTTCTATTCCTCCTTTTCCACCGTGATCCACTCAGATGTTACTTTCAATATCTCCTTCATCTCACAGCTGAGCACCAGGTTGGTGGCATATTCCCTAGATCTAGACTATACTTCCTGCATTACACTTGCTTGTAGTCCATATAACACTTTTGTGGGTACTTTTTCTAGGACCAAATACAGATGTGTCACATCCCTTACTGGTATCTGCATTGTGTTTTCATGGACCTCCAACATTTCTAGTGTGACCTTGAATTTGTCACTTCTCGATACTACCATCTTTATGGTTTCTTATTTCTCTTTCTGCGTTGATGCTTCCTGTGGTTATTCCTTTTGTTGTGCTATGGGAGGATGCACTGCATTTAGTTGTAGTCTCTATAATATTTCGTGTACTTCTACTATTTTTTCCTTGATTTCTTCCCTTTGGGCCTCTGTTGTGCGTACTACATCCTCTCCTCTATCTTGGACTTTGTTTGCGACCAACTCGACATCATCCTCTTTAATAGTGATGGTTGGAGGATTCTTGTGATACTTCATTTTTTTCCTTGTTTTTGCCTCCTATTCTCTATTTCTCTTATTTGTCAGGGTTTAGGTATGCACTCCATTTTTCTTCTTTGTCGCTTCCCCATATTTTTCTTTCTTTGGGAGAGAGATATCTCCCTTCTCACCATCTCCTTTTACTTTTTTCCTTGACACTGTCTCTTTCATTCTTGGATTTTTTCTTGTTGTGTTTCTTCTTGAACCTTGGTCGTGATCTCCAACCTTCCTTGTATTATCTACTGGAATACTTGTCTTTTTGAATGTTCCCTCTTCTATTGGATCCTTAGGCTTTGTTCCTTTATTTTTTGTTGTTGGAACCTCCCATTGCGCAGGACAATCTTTCAAAATCCAATCTACTTCTTCCCTTGATGTGGAATATCTCATTTTCAACCACTTCTTCTTTGTGTCCCTTGTGACCTAGATCCACAAATGATGTCTTGAAGCCTTGAAATTGGAAATCCATTCATTTCCTTGAAACACTTCAATAGGTATTATCCAAACATTGGTTGTCTTTTGCTACATATCCTCCAAGAACATGGAAAATAGTGCGTTGTTGTCCTGTTGGTTCTTGAAGTTCTTTTCCTACCACAAAGTTTCATAGCATGCTACATAAAATTTCCACTTCCTATCTAGAAAAGATGAAAACTTGGGCTCCTTCCAACCGACCAATGCTGTTAGTATTAGCAACCAAGAGTAATGGAATTATTTTCCATTATCCTGTGCATTTATGCAATCTATCCAAAATTGGTTCAACAAGTATGGTGCTCTGTTGAACGCTACACCCTTTGGGCATTGCGTGACTACTTCTATAACTCCTGTTGTGGCCTCTTCCTTTATCCACTTCCTCAAAATTTTACAAGCCATCCTCTTTGTGGAAAACTTTGTTGCCTGGTCGTTGATATCCTTGATGATTAGTCCTCAGGTTCCCGTATTTTTCTTGAACTGTTCCTTCACTTCCTCTGCAATTTATTTATCCCTGACTTTTTTGTCTAGGTAGTATTCTAGCTATACCCCACTGGTAGGAAGACCTATGATCTTATATATGAGATCCATGTCTATGGGGAACAATATTTCCATCCACAGGATACCTCCATGTACCCTGGCCAATAGTTGTTTCACGCAAAGTCCTACATTTTTACCATTCCCAAAATGTGGTATGTCCAACAAATTCATACAGCTTGAATTATAGAGACCTGTAACCCACTGCAAAGGATCCAAAATAGGTTTCCCTAGGGGTACTACCTCTCCATTTTTATCTAATCACTCTTCTTGTATGAAGTCAGGAAATGTTGTTGTGTTAGTTACATCATGGTCCACATACTTTATATTTGAAACCTTGCCTAGCATGTCTTCCACTATGACTACAATGTATGGAAGATGATGTAAAAACATTTATGTTGCACTTGGTGCTTTCCTCTTTTGTCCTACAGCTAGGTTTTCTTCTATAACTTTGTCCTCATGTTCTTCTTCTTCTTCTCCCTCCATTTCCTGCTGGCCTTTGACTTCCTCTATGACTTGTTGGTTCTATTTGTCCTTTACCTCTATTTTTCTAGGGTTTTCAGAACTAGGGTTCATGTTTCCATTATGGTTTTCCATGCTCTGACCCCCTTGCACATGTTCCTCGGTTGATATTTCTTCCTTTATCTTGGTGGGACTAATCGATTTAGTCTCTAATGTTGTCACATCCTCCAGTTCCAAAAAAATCTCGGGTTCTTCCATTGTTTCTTTCTTATTTCCTGACTATCGAGTTACTCATACAAATCGACTTGGATCACCAAACTTTGAGGGTTCCATCTAATTAGTCTTGAAAAAAATTGACTGAATTATCCTCTTTCTCAATCACCTTGTGCTCGCTCTCTCAAGTGATCGGCTTCGTAAAAATCTCTAAGTGTCGAGCTTGCTTATGATATTTCCTTTTTATAAACCTGTTCATTAATGTTCTGTCTTGTTTTTCACTTTTTCCGGTTATTTGCACAGTGTTGGCTACAGAAGTCACTCCTGGATTGCAGCAGGAGTAAGCCCGAGGCCCATAATTTTATGTCATGATTTGTTAAAAAGGGGGTGATCAAATGGAAGTAAACTCGGAACAATATCACTCACTCAGAAAACTGGGTTGGAACAACAAGGACATGCGAGGTCTTGATTTAAATTAGGCCAATAAATTTTCATAGTGGTCGGTAAGTGAAAGAAAAGAAAGGGGAAAAGTCTTAGATATGAGATCCTCTAAGAGCAGAGAAACTTCAAAGTAAACCTCAAACGTTGTGGAACTAATACAATCAAACATGTAATATATAGTTACAGCAACACTTGACTGGATCATCCATACCCAGGCTTTTAGATTCAGAGGAACGAGGAAAGGAGGAGGATCGCTACCATTAAAAAATAAATATCAAAATACCATTTGTATAACCAAAGAACCAGAGGCTTTGTTAAAGTTTTACAGTCGAGAGATTAGCTCTACCATCGATCCTTACAAAAATACAAAAACTGAGTATATATACTCAGAGCAATTCGCTCTCTTGGCAGCAAGAGGGTAGGTGAGACATTAAAGTATAACTTAGCGTGCATAGGTTCTTTTGATCATTCAAGGACATCAGATCGACATGGCTCTTTTGAGAAAAAACTACACATAGGACGATCTTGGGTAGACTGCCTGCCAGCAGCTCCATGCCCTGCATTCATGGCTTGAGGTGAGTTCTCAACCACCTGCTCAACATTCATTAACTGCCTTTTCCATGGAGGGTGGACGAGACTGACAACATAAAGGAGTGACCCCTTTTTCCTTTGAAGTCTCGGTAGCCGAAATGCCGAAATGGCTCTCGGGCACTTTTACATTTCGCGTTTCGAGTTTCAAGGATTCCCGATGCAGTGGAAGAAAGTGTTGATGTTTGGAAAACATCAGGAAGACATTCTCTAAAGATAATAATTAATAATATAATTATTATTGATTATTAAATATAGTATATATAATAAGTAAATTATAATAATAAATAGTTATTGATTATTGAAGGGACACATCCTTTCATGGATGGTCACCTTATGTTCCCTATATATGGAACACTCATCATTGTAATAATAAATTGAATATCTCTTATATCTCATATGAATAAAAACCAACATGGTATTAGAGCAGGACTGGGCTAACTCCCTCAGAGGAGGGCCCAAGATCCTAAAAGAAAGTTGCTTCTTGTTTTAGCTATGTGAAGTCTCTCATGGTTGTGGCTGTGTGCACTGAAAAATTACAATGGATGTATGAAAGGAGAATACAATGCCCATTTTGTTGATGAAAGGCATTAGAGTGATGGAAATCTTTGCAGGAAATTGAAGTTGTGGTACACATAGCAAAGACATTGTCAGAGAAGGTTGCATTGATTTTCTTT
>JASDQU010366814.1:0-11542 GCA_032191745.1 Picea mariana
AATCATCTTGTACTTGAACATTTAAGTGGGGTAAAAGGAGGTTTCCCCCTCGAAGAGGCTTATTATCTGATATTATCTCTTTTTCAAGGCGTTGAGTACTTTTCTAGAGGTTTTTGTATGCTATATTGATGTTTGGTTCTTAACAACATTTCCTTTCTCGAACCCTTGTTGTTGTAAGTATTTGTCCAGTCTTGAATACCATGGTCTTGGGGCTTGTTTGAGACCATATAGGGCCTTCTTCAACCTACAAACAAAGTCTTACTTCTCCAACAACTGAAATCCTTCAGGTTGTTTGATGTAGGTTTCTTCCTCTAGATATCCATTTAGGAATGTTGATTTCACATCCATCTGATACACGTTAATATTCTTAGAACACACACAAGCAAGGATCAGTCTGATTGCTTCCATTTGTCCAAATTTTTTGGTCATATTTTTTTATTATTTTTGTTGAAAATCCCCCTAAAATTTAAAAGAATTGGAATTGCAGATATTAGTTATTAAGATTGAACAATTCAAATATAATGATTGTTTTTTAGAATGTTGAATTCATTTATATATTAAAAATGTAATTTTAATATTAAAAAATTACAATTGACCTAAAATTTAATAACCAAATTCTAATAAAAAACACTTAAAAAAAATCCAAATAAAATAATATAATAGTTAGAATTCTCCATTTCATCTCTATTAAAAGACTGTCTAATTAACAAAATCTATTCACTCAATTTGGACATGGTTTTACAAATTAAGAAATTATGAACAAAAGCTTCTAAATTACAACCTCAAAGACCAAACTTGCCAAGTGGCCTCACACAACACTCAAGACACACATGACATAAAAAATTGTTTAAATGTTTTATTTATTTATTTATTTTAATCGTAAATTTATTCATTTTGGTATATGATTGATTGATTTTGATTATATATGAATTAAAAAAATAAAATAATTAAATTATTCTTTATTTGCCCTATGTAGTGCCACTCCCATGTCAGTGAAAAGGATGTTGCCCAACCTTCATCAATCTCATCCATGATTTCATTATGTTTTTCTTCTCTATATTTCTCCTTTCTTTTCTGTTAGAACTTTTTTGTGTATATATAAAGATTGTTGATTTAGTGCATGGTGCATATCACTATCTTTTTTAATTGAAAAAAAAAAAATGTAAAAAAAAAAACATAATAAAAAGAATAAGATGGATGATACTTATCTTCTCTACATTTCCCCTTTCTTTTCTGTCGGGACTAAGTACATCCAATGTTGAATTGTTAAAAGGACAAGGTACATCTAAAGAAAAATTATTAGTGTAGGCCACTTAGATTAGCACCAGCTACACTAAAACTATTATTGTACGACAAAATGGAAAGTCACTTGGCTCCATTGAATATTACACCATTCACCATTTAATGGAAAAGATGGAAAGTCACTTGGCTCCATGTAGTGCCACTCCCATGTTAGTGAAAAGGATGTTGCTCAGCCTTCATCAATCTCATCCATGCTTTTACTATGTTTTTCTTCTTTACATTTCTCCTTTCTTTTCTGTCAGGACTTTTTTGTATGTGTGTGAAGATTGTTGATTTAGTGTATGGTGCATATCACTATATTTTTTAATTGACAAAGAAAAAGAAAGGGAAAATAGAAAAAAAAAGTAAAAATGTAAAGAAGAAAAACATAATAAAGATGTGGATGAGATTGAAGATGTTTTTCTTCTCTACATTTTCCCTTTCTTTTCTTCTCTACATAATAAAGATATGAATGAGATTGATAATGTTTTTCTTCTCTACATTTCCCCTTTCTTTTCTATGGGGACGTACATCCAAAGTTGAATGGTTAAAAGTACAAGTTACATCTAAAGTGAAATTATTAGTGTAGGCCACTTAGATTAGCACAAGCTACACTAAAACTATTAGTGTATGAAAAAATAGTAAATGTGTCAAAAACTCACTGTTTAAATCGTGACATACAGAAAATAATGATGCTTCCTAAATCTTGTGTGAAGATAAGATGTGGTAGTAAATATGTATATGTTGCTAATAAAGAAGAGATGTGGTAGTAAATATGTATATGTTACTAATAAAGGAAACTTTCTTCGTCTCACGTAACATCTTTTATACAAATCACCACGTTGTCATCATGATGGTGAAGAGAAGATGTGGTAGTAAATATGGGAGAGTAGGATAACTCGGGAGAAATCTTCCCTCTCGAGTACCTTTACGGCAGTGGCTTTCCGGCGATGGAGAAATAAGTAGTGTGTTGCAGAGTAATGAAGACTGTTCTCAAGTGCCCTAATGTACAAACGTATAAGTTGCCCTCTACTATCATCGATGCCCTCCTCGGACCTCCATAAGTTGGCATTGCTCATTTGCATCCAGACATACATGGATATATCATATTATGATCATGATCATGATCACAGATGACCTCCATACCATGGCATCCATCATCGGCAGATGGCATCCATCATCACTAATAACAATTTTCTCATGTAAAACAATGTCACTGTGAATGCAGTAGACTTCATTGCTTCCTCTTTTATCTCATGATTTACTTTCAACAATTCAAAGGAAGAAAAACATAATGGAAGATAACTTTCATTGGCAAGTCCATTGCTTTCTTCATATTCAACATCATGCCTGGAGGATTTCTAATTTGAAACTTGATAAACATTTTGCTTCAGCAATTTGAAAGAAGTGAAACACAATGGCAAAGTTCTTTCAACTAATTCAAAAGTTTATTCATTTTCTTCACTGTTGTCATATGCACATTTTTTTATTTCTTTGGATTGTTGAAAACAATCATTTTCATATTCAAAAAGTAAAACTGCTTGTTCTGAAGAGTCAACCTCATAGTCATCATTGTACTCATCATACCTGGGTTCACCAAAAATCTCTGTAATGTCATCAAATAGGAAAATTGAGGCAATGACTTGTTCTTCTGCAAGTTGATCTTCAAATTCACATTCATGGCTATCTACAAATGCATACATAAAATGGTCAATTTCTTTCTCATAATGACATGGATCCAAATTTAAATCAGTATCAAATAAATTCAGGAGAGTAGCTTGTTCTTCAAGTTGATCACCATTCTTTGAAAACACATCCTCATGAAATCCTTCAAGACAACTTATGACATGATCAGCCTCATGCATATTATGCACAGTCTCCAGTTCCTCAGCTTTCAATTTCTCATCCAAAATCTGATTTTGCATCTCCTTACATGCTTGAATATTGTCTACAACTTCTTAAGCATTGTTGAACATCTGCTGCAAAGACATAGACTTCCTCTCCATCAGAAGAAAATATAAGTCTGATTGAAAGGTTTTTACATAATGGAGCATGGAAACAACTTTAGAAGGTTGGACATCTTTAGGAAGTTTATAATAAATACTAGCAAACCTCCTACTAGAATTTGAGATGGTTTCATCTTTCATTCTTCTCATGGCATAAAACTATGAAAGGAGTATATCCCATGACTTTCTCTCACCCCAAAATATATGAAAATCTTCCCTCAATTCATCCCATGAGCTAATCGACCGAGGCTGCAAATATCTGAACCATGCTTTGGCATCTCCTTATAAGGATTGAGAAAAGGCCCTCATAGGCACATCATCATGTTCAATCTCAAAAAGGTATATAAAATGCTAAAATACCTAAATATGTTTTTCACTTGAATGTCCATCAAGCTCTCCATCAAACCTAGGAAGGTACTTATAATGTTTCAGAGGAATGTCATGAAGGATGGAAGGCAATTTAAGAGGATTGTATCTTTATTGAATCTTGGAGGTTGAAGGATTAAGAACAGAAGGTACAAGCTCATCTTTGGTTTCATTAAGCTCACAAGGATGATCATGAACATCATATGGCTTAGAGGAAGGAGCTTGGTGAATATTGGTTATACAAGAAGGAGGTATACCTACAGTTTGCAGTGAAGGATATACAAGGGTAGATATCTGGGATTCATTTGAATGCAGTAAGTGAAGAAATATTCTTTTGAAAAACTCAAGAAATGACAAGAAGATATTGATAAAACAGAAAAGTACTTCTTGAACTAAACTTAAGCTCGAGTACCTGATTTTTCCATACTGCTCTTCCATATCTCTGTCAACATATCTCATTCTCTAGTGGAGTCTTTGAATCGCATTGGAATATTGATTGGAGTCGCCAGGTGAATGGTATAACCACCTTTTGTTTGACCTCTCTTCACCATCAGAAGTCAAATATGATGTTTGTCATTTTATTCCAGGGAAAATTCCACTTTCGTCCCCGACAATGATGCCAAAATGTTAGAACTCAGAAATGTCTTTGGGATGTATCAAAGAAAACCCCAAGGTAATTGTTTCAACCAACTTTAGATTGTATTCTGACCTATACAATTAGAGAGGGCTCTCTTGGATGTCTAATGACTGGTAATAACTCAAAGGATTCATAAATAAATGAACAGAGGTCAGATTCTACAATAGGACATGTCTATTTTTTCTTTAAAGGGGTTGGTAGGACAAACAAGGGAGAGGTACCATTGAGCAATGGAGTTAAGGCCTGGATTTCAATGTTTTTTACAGTCAACAACTGGTTGTTTTCTTTCTGCAAATTCGGGGAAAAATAGGCGTTATGCTCATAAAATAAATTATATGAGATGAGAGATGGAAAGGAGAAGAAATCCCACTAAACTACAGGAATCAATCAATGGATGAATCTCTAGCGCAGCTTTAGAAGAAAGGACATAAATATCAATTACTAAATAGAGCATCAAATGAAGATGAATTCTGTAAAAGTAACCATTAACGCATAACAAGCATCATCAGTGTGAAAGGAGCATCAAACATAGACGAATTCCTACCAATTACTCTCGGAAAATGATAGCAGAAAAACATAATCATGGAAATGATATACAAGAAACACATACTGAACATAAACACTGTGATGAATCTCAAATTTCAGAAAGAGACAACTTTTTCACTAAATTCAAAGAAATAAACAAGTCTTGATCCCCCAAGGGTCCAACCCCTCTCTAATCTCGTACCATGAAATATATATCACTATAGGTCCTTTACAACTCACCATTTCGAACTCCAACCCCTTTCCCAAAATAGAAACWGTTACAAACAACAAATGACATGTTTTAACTGATTTCCTACTTTTCAGGAGGCAAAATTATGAGAAATAGGATTCAAAATGAAACTTGTAATTATGAAACTATAATATCTATGTAAAATCTGAGAATGGTTTCTGTAGGTAAGGTCGTTCTAAATAAAAATTTCTCTTGGTTTCTTGAAATGAATCTCTAGCTAGTCAGAATACGTGTCGCAAAAACATGTTTCAAATAGGAAATCATGAAAACTGAAAAATAGGGCTCAAAGATTCCTTTGAATCTCCAAATCCATGACACATTTTTCAAATCTAAGAGAGGTTTTTATTATTTGGCTTGTACTCAACAAAAAATTCTCAGGGATTTTCAAAATTCATCTCTAGTTGGTCAAAAAGTGATCTTGAAGTTTACCACTATACAAGTCATTTATGTAGTGCGCCCTGTAGCCTGTGCGTAGGAAAATCCTATGTGTGACATCATCCTCTATGTGAAAACATCCTCTACGTGACTGTATCCTTTGCGCGACAACATCCTTATCATCCTTTGCGCGACAATATCCTCTGCACAACAACATCCTCTGCGCAATAACATCTTTTGTGCGATCACTGCGTGACAACATCCTCAGCATCCTTTACGCGACAGTATCCTTTGTGCAACAACATCCTTTACACAAAAACATCCTCTGCGCGATAGTATCCTATACATCCTCTGTGCAACAACATGCTCCGCGCGTGATAACATTCTCTACGCGACAACATCCACTGCGCGCAACGTAGCAAATTTTGCAGCGCACAGTTGGAAATAGAAATGGAAATAATAAATGATACAACTTCCTTTTGAAACCAACCCTTGGAGATGTTATATGATGCTAGGAATAAAAAAAATATTGGTGTTAACAGGAATGAATTTGCAAACTGCTAACAAACCTCTAACCTTAGCTATGAAAATCATGATGCTAACACCATCCATACCTTTGATTACTATCTCCCCCTTTGACATCAATGGAAAAGGGTATCTTCACTTTGGGGTTGCTCCCCCTGTCTAAACTATCCTTTGGGATACTCCCCCTCTCTTAACTATCCTTTGGGCTACTCCCCTTGTCTGAACTATCCTTTTTCTGATCAATGGTACTTCCTCGCATTAATTTATGACATATATAAAAAGTGTTCAAAATCCATTGTGGGGAAAAAACTATTCCAAGTTTCTCTCGAAGATACTCAAAGGCTTCCCTTGGAAGCAGTTTGGTGAAGATATCTACAATCTGCTCTTTTTTTCCAACATACTCAACCCTAATGTTATTCTTTGCAACATGTTCTCGTAGAAAGTGAAAGTTAATCAAAATGTGTTTCTTCTTGGAGTGCATTACTAGATTCTTTGAAACACTGATAGCACTGGTGTTATCAGAAAATATTGAAATGGGCTCATCATATTCAACCTGTATATCATTCAAGGTTTGTTTAATCCATAGTACCTAGGTACAACATGTTGCTTCTGCAATATGTTGTGCTTTTTTTGTTGATAAGGATACTGAAGATTGTTTCTTGCTTAACCAGGATACCAGACACTCACGCAAGTAGAAATGTGCTCCACTTGTACTTGTACTGTGCTTGGTCAATGGTGCCCTAGATGCAGGGTAGAGAAATGAGGGTTCAAGGTGGGGAGGAGGAGTAAATTTTAGAGTTAGGTTTACATGATGAACAAAAATATTTATTGATTTGGGAGATCGAATAACCATTGGATACAAAGGATTTTTTCAAGTAGGCCTTTCTTGATCAATGAATTGGGGAGCGAAGATACGATTGGCTCTAGAAATGAGAATTCTAAGAACAACAAATTTTTGGGTAGGATGATGATGGGAGAAGGCATGAATGTATCAGTCAGTATTGGTCTTTTTTCTATAAACCTGGTGGGTGAGACAGCCATTAGGAAGTCGAGGGATAATAAAGTCCAAAAAGGGGAGAGAATTATCCTTTTCCATTTCCATCGTAAACTTTATCTGGGGGGGAATGTTGTTGAGATGATGGAGAAAGGAGTTGAGGGAGAACTGACCATGAGGCCAAATAAAGAAAGTATCATCAAAAAATCGGAACCAACATTCTGGTTTGAGATGCCAGGAGTTTATGGATAGTGTTTCAAAATGTTCCATAAATATATTTGCGACCACAGGGGATAATGAAGACCCCATGGTTGTGCCTTTGGTTTGTTCATAACAGTTCCCTTTGAAGCTGAAGAACATGGAGTTTCGACAAATTTTAATGAGGTTAAGGGTTTCAAAGTCATCAAGTTTAGAAATGATGTCTATAGTTTCAGGAGCCGGAATTTTGGTAAATAAGGACATGACATCAAAACTGACCATGATGTCATGTTCACCAAGGTAAAGATTCTTGGTTTTGAGAATGAAATCAGTGGAATCCTTATTCACATTCATTACTATAGTAGGAATGTGTTTCCTTCTTTGGGATTATCACGACCTCAAATCAACATGCATTTTATGAAATAAAAATTTCATATGAATGCATTCAAGCATTCTTTCTTTATTGGTAATTAGGGTGCCAATATTCATGGCCACCCAATTCCTCTCTCTACCATTTTCACAATTCTCTTGCGATATTGGAAGGTCTTCCTTCCACAATGTGTAGTTAAATACCTTCCCTCTTTCATACAACATGCATTTCCTTAATGCATTTTATCATCATGATACCTATGAGCACTTCCATTCATAATAGTTCACAATTAATTAATGCATTCATGACACATTTGTTCACGAATTCCATGCAAGGATTTTAACCATCCTTAACACATTTGTTCTGCCATAGGATGTTTGTTCTTGAATCTTACCCTACTTGGGTATCAATGACATACAACAGTCAATCAAAATTGTAAATATATCATCAAGATATAAAATATTTCATAAGGGATTATAATCCAATCCTTTTCAAATCTCATGCCACATGGATGTGAAAAATTTATACATGTCATGGCTGCTAGCATTCCTTCTGATGTTACCTCATCTATGGTGCTTCATGGGAATTCCTAAGGCCCCTTCATCAATTCTTTCAACAACAACCTTATTGTATTTATCCTCTACCTGAGGGTGTCCACTATTGGTATTTTTCCTCCACAACAACTTGAATATTTTCCTATACACACCAGACATCATTACATTCAAAATTATATCAGTGGTCATGTTAAATAAAAAATGCATATACCATAGTATTTAAATTAGCAAAACATTTTCAGATATGCCCCAATATATCTATATGTAATCTATCACATTATCCTCAATGTTTTCATGAGTGTAAACACAATACTATTTCTGTTGCTTCTACAATCATACAAATATCAACATTCTCATGTTGGAAACATTCACACATAACCACATATAAGTTTTCTCATCCCATAGAAACACAATAAAAAACAAGAAAGGAGTCAAGGAATTCTCCCCTTTTCAACTCCTTTTTATAGACTGGAATTCTCAGCATAGTTGAACCATTTCCATGACCTATCTTCCATGTGAAATCATGGTATTAACCATCATTACCATTCAAAGTCCTATACGAATTCATTATCCCTCACAAGTTGTACTTTTTTTCCTTAGAAACATACAACTCTGCTAAACAAATCATAGTTTTAGAATGAGAAGGGTGTCCACCTTTCTCTACATTATTTCTTCATGTTTCCCTATTCTTGAGCCTTCTTGATCCATTTCTTGAGAATTTTTCAGTCAAGTTCCTCTTGAATTTTCTTCATTCAAAGAGTCGTCTTCCCCTAAATGCAAAAACAAACTGACTTATCAAGGTTAGCTTACCAATTCAATTATAGAAAAGTGCATTTCGTTCATTAATAAACTAAAAACATAATTCAAAATGATATTTCATTTGCATGCCTTCCACACATGCATACTCTTTAAAATGTAATCCAAGATTCTTATACAATTAGGCTTTGCATCCCACTTCCCCATTTCCAACAATCATTAATTTACAAAGCTCTTCTCTCCTAACAAAGCCCTTCTATAGTCAACCCACATAGGGCTTCTTCAACATGCAACTCTCTTGTTGCATATCCATCATTACCTGAAATGATCTAAACCCATGAGTTAGCATCATCTTATCATTCCATTTGTGTACCCATATTCCATAAAGAACATAGACATGCATTCTTATTATGCATTCAAACCACATATTTACACATTCAATATGCACATTCAATATGTGCATATTTACACTTAACCACATGCATCAACATAATGTGTGTGTCTACCATTGGCACACTTTACAATTTCATAGGCACATTTACTTAAAATCCTCTAACTCATGATTTCTCACAATCATTCTCATAAAATTTCCATAGGCATAATCATATTGCCTTCTTTTCATAACAACAGAGAATTCTTACTCATTTTCTCTTTCATCACTTTACACTAGCTCTTTTTGAGGAATGGAGTACAACTCTCTCAAGCTAGTGTTCAAACAAAAAAAACCATACCCTTCTAGATAGGATCAACTAAATAAACAACAGTGCTGCCCAAAACCTAGAAAGCATTATTTCTGCTTTATAGTTCACTTATTCAGGTAGTCATTTAACACTTTTATGCATATGTGTGTGTGTTCATCACTTGCACATTTTTACATCATTCATATACATATATTTAATCTCAATATCAACCTTCTATGATGATAACTTACAGTAATTGACATGACCAGTCTCTCAAACGTAATCATAATTATGCTACCCTCTTTATATGGAAACAAAAAACAAGAGATCACTCTTTCCCATATGCTATAAAAACATTTCACAAATAAGAAAATACAAAAATAGGTAGTTACAACATCGCCTAGTGCAACAAAATACAAATTCCTATCTCTCTTCATACCTCAAACCATTCTCAATCAACAAACTTTTACTCAGGGAATTATTTAGTTAAATTCACTCTAAATTCTACTCGAGCATACTAAGACATACCTATATGGATATCATCTCTCTCTAGATGTTATCTCAACCATTGGTCTTCTGGAGAGTGTCCAATCACTCTCTTTACCAGATTGTGGATCAATACTCCATTGATCCTTTGCCTTATCTTTATAAGGTTGTAAGCAATAGCATCATCAACATTCTCATTCATGTTGTTAAATTTTCCTGTTGTTATTAGATCCTGAATAACCCAAAATGACCCATCAACACACTATATTTTGTAGCTAAAAATGGATGGATCTAAGCCTAAATGCATGTTAGACACATTCTCTATAATTTCTACATACATTAGCATCATACCCTTATGCACCAATCATTTTACTGATGCCTATAGTGCATATGTGTTCCAACTATATACCTCTTGCATCCACATGCATAGACATGCCTTTAGTTTAATAAACATATATCTTACTCAATATTGTTGTGAGCTACAAACTTTCCCACATGCTCATGTCACTTGACCTCCTTTATGAAAACTAGCATCAGTCCAAGGGAATCCTTTTTTCTTTACTTAAATGGGTACCCAAACAACAAGTTTCTTTCATTATAGATAAAATAAATTGACCTTAACAAATTTCCATTAGTCCTCCAAACATGAGGAATTATTTATACATCCATCAACGTTGACAGGGCTATATCCACCCATACTTATAGACAATATTACACTATTACATATGACCAAATTTGCGACGGTTTTTCATTGATATTGCCACACTTATCCGTCGCAATTTCCACAAAAGCTGAGATTTTTTTTCCGTCAGAATAATTTCGTCGCTATATCCACGATCCAG
Source organism: Picea mariana (assembly GCA_032191745.1). Lineage (NCBI taxonomy): Eukaryota > Viridiplantae > Streptophyta > Pinopsida > Pinales > Pinaceae > Picea > Picea mariana. The sequence continues at coordinate 10,846 of JASDQU010366814.1, forward strand.
GTGTGTGTGGAAACATCAACAAAATTATCTCTCCACATATCACCACCTTCAAGATTGGTTAACCCTATGCATCGTCGCAATTACGATGAAACTTTGTTGCAATTAACACGAAAATTTATGCCAAGCCAATAACTTACGACGCAGATGCTGAATGTGCGACAGAAAACTGTCGCAACTTGCGACAAAAATCTGTGGTAATATCGACAAAACAATATCTCAAAACCAAATTTACAATGCAGATGTTGTATGTGCGACGAAAATTCGTGGCAAATTGCGACGAAAGTTGTTAAGAACCAAACATCAATGTAGCATAGAAAAACCTCAGGAAAAGTACTCAACGCCCTGAAAAAGAGATAATTTCAGATAATAAGCCTCTTTGAGGGGGCAACCTCCTTTTACCCCACTTAAATGTTCAAGTACAAGATGCTTCAAAATGAAAATGTCTCCTTGGTATATATAGGAGACTAGGAGGTATAATTACAACTAATGGCTTAAAGTCGACATAAATAAAATAAAATTACTAATATAATATGCCCCAATTAAGGGGTAATGAGCCAATATTAGGGCTTAACATGCCCCTCCCCTTGAGACAAGTGTTGTCTTCAACGCTTGAGTAACTATGGATTCTTCTATATAAAAGACTCATCTTCCCAAGTGGAATCTTCAGCCGGTAGTTTCCTCCATTTAAAGAGATACT
>JASDQU010366818.1:0-11542 GCA_032191745.1 Picea mariana
TCATTGATCATTGGATATAGTTGAATGGTTTAAGTATAATTTGAAAAAGGTTTTAAATTGTACTTGATACTGATTCACCCCCCTCTCAATATCAACACTTTACACTCTTGAATTTTGTGCCTTCTTGACTTTACACCCTTTATTGACATTTCAAGCCATTCTTTATTTGAACATTGACCTCATAAACTTTGACACACTAACTATGACTCATCTAGGAATGTCTTGATTTTTCCCAAGATCATGGCATGACTTTGAAATTTTTTTGGAGAAACCTCTACTCTAGCTACAAAAATCATGGTGCTAACACCATGGTCAAGTTGTCCTTTAAGATTTGGAGAACTTGTTGTTGATGCTCGATGTTATCTCCCACTGCTTGAACCTTAGATTTTTCTTTTAGAGAAGAAGTGATGGAATGTGGGTGATATCCATAGAGTGCCATAAATGGTGTCATTTGTTTTTTAGTATGAAAGAAATTTTTATGCCACCATTTTGCCAAGGGTAACCATTTGAACCATTGTGATTGTTTATCAAAGACAAAGCAACGAAGGTATCCTTCCAGAAATTTTTTCACTATCTCAGTTTTCCCATCAGATTAAGGATGATAAGATGTGCTATGAGCTAATTGAGTACCCAAACAAAAAAATAATTATGTCCAAAAATGTTCAATGAAGATGGGATCTCTGTCACTTACAACAATCTTTGGGCTTCCATGTAGCTTTTGAACTGTCTCCATGAATGCAATGGAAACTGTATTGGATTTGAAAGGATGAGAATGCAAAAAAGTGTGCGTACTTGTTCAGTCTATCAACAATCACCATGATGACACTCTTTCCTTCAGACTTCAGTAACCCTATGATGAAATACATGGAAACCTCCTCCCAATGCTGAATTGGGATTGATAATGGTTGTAAAAGACCTAGGGTCTTAATTGTTTCCACCTTATTTTTTTGGCAATCCAAACATTCTTCCAAAAACCTTTGAACATCAATTTTAAGGCCATCACAAAAAATTCCTTCTTGACCCTATGGTAGGTTTTCAAAATTACTGAGTGCCCTCCTACCAGAGAGGTGTGAAATTCCAAGAGTACCTTTTGTTTGAGTTGGGATTTCTTACATAAATATAAGTGATCTTTTTACCATATTGAATCTTTTTTCCATGTAAATGTGTCTGATGCATTGGAATCTTGTTGCAACCTTTGAATGAGAGTCCACATTTTTCATCATTCTTCCATTCATCCCTCGCTTCTATTATCCAATCAGGTTGGATGATCGAGATAGCACAAAGAAAGACCTCAACATCTTCATCCTTTCTTGAGAGTACATATACCACAACATTTTTCTTCCCTTTTTTGTAGATGATTTAAAAATCATAACCCAACATCTTGTTCACCCATTTTTGTTGTTCTTCTGAAGATAGTCTTTGTTCCAAGTAGTATTTAAGACTATCATGATTTTTTTTTACCTTGAATTTCCTACCTATTAGGTAAGGGTTTCATTTCTTCAATGCATGTAGTATTTCCATAATTTCCTTCTCATAAATGGATTTGTGTAATTCATTTCCCTTGAGTGGCCGACTTTCAAAAGCAAGGGGTCTTTCTTCTTTCATTAGAACAACACCAATTCCTTTTCTCGAGGCATCACATTCCACCATAAAGGTTTTTGTGAAGTCTGGTATGTTCAAGATAGGAGCTTTGCACATCGCCTCTTTAAGTTTCTCAAAAGCTTTAGTTTCCTCTGGAGTCCATGAAAATGCATCCTTCTTACTTAATGTCATTAAAGGTGTTTCTATTCTTCCATAGTTCCGAACAAACTTGCATTAGTAACTTGTCAAACCCAAAAATCCTCTAAGATTCTTCAATGTTTTGGGAATCGGCCAATCCATCATGGCATTAATCTTGTTAGGGTCTACCTTGACACCTTCATGAGATACAATATGACCCAAATAATCTACCTCCTTCACCCCAAAGAAACATTTGGATGGTTTGGCATATAGTTGTTGTTCCTTTAGTAGTTGTAGCACCTTGTCAACATGTCAAACATGATCCTCCCAAGACTTTCTATAGATTAGTATATCATCAAAAAATACTAAGAAAATTTTTTGAAGGAAGGGATTGAAAATGGAATTCATCAACCCTTGGAATGTAGAAGGTGCATTCATAAGGCCAAAAAGAAAAATCAAAAATTCATAATGGCCTTCATGAGTTAGGAATGTTGTTTTGGGGATATATACTTCCTTCATTCTATTCTGATGATACCCTGAATGAAGATCCAACTTTGTGAAATAGATTTCTCCATGTAGTTCATCTAACCATTCATCAATGACGATAATTGGAAACTTATCTTTAATAGTGATCTTGTTGAGCTCTCTATAATCTGGACACATACGCCATGACCCCTCTTTCTTGAGTACCATTATCACTCGTGTAGAGTAAGAACTTTGGCTAGGTATAATAATGCCAGCCTCTAACATTTCTTCAACCATATGCTCAATTTCACTCTTTTGGGCATAAGGGTATATGTAAGCCCTAATGTTAGGAGGAAAACTCTAAGGAATTAGGTGAATAGCATGATCATGATTTTGAGTGGGTGGAAGACCTCTAGGAATATCTTCAAATACTTTGGAATGATTATCAATGATCCCTTGGATATATAGGGGAATATATGGCTTAGATGTTTGAACATCTAGTAAGCATAGTTGTACAATTACACCCCGATGTCATTTTTTCAATAATTTTGTCATGCCATTAGAGATTATCACCTTACTTGGTTTCCCTGTGATACCCCTTAACTCGATTTCCCTTCCTTCCAATGAAAATTCCATGAAATTTTCTTGAAAATTAAACTCCATTATTCCCAATGATTGTAACCATTGGATTCCTAGTATGACATCAGAACCACCCATGGGTATAGAAATCATTGGACTATTCTGGAATATATGTTACATTTATATTCAATCTTGGAATTTCTCAATGTACTCCGCAATTGAACTCTTTTTCTTGAGATTTATCAATTGGCTAAAGAAGGTATTTATCCTTGTACCCTCTTAGTGTGCTATCATTTCTTCTACGAAAATTATCCAAGTGACAAGTGATTTGCAGAACAAAGCCATCGATACCACACAAATTGATTGAGTTCTAAATATAAAGAAGCAATGTGTACCTCTTGTGTATGTGGCACATCATGTAGATCAAAGAACTACTCCATCTAAAGTATCCATGTGATTGGATCCTTTCCATCAAACTTCCTCATATTGATCTTAGGAAAGTGGTTGGTTTTCAACCCAAAGTTGGAGTTTCTCACATATTGATTCATCTTCCTAATGTCCTCATCATGGATTTCATGGGATACATTTTCACTTTCAAGTGGCCTCTCTATTAGGAATTTTTTTGATCCTTCCATGATCTCCCTTTTTAAACCATCCATATTAGTATCCATTATTTCCTCCAACTTAGCTTAAGTTGAATCTATCATCCCTTGTAGTTCATATTTTTTTATTGTCTTCTTTTGTAAACTATTTATGTCCCTGTACATTTCTTCCCCTTCATCAAGAGTCCAAGTAAGACTGTCTGGAGGCTTATTTGGTGTAGAGGTTCCATTTTTTGGTGGCGTGTTGGCCAAGTATCACTTTTAAACCTTAATTTTGAGGTGGATCTACTATACAATATTTCATCTATTGTATCTCCAAAATTTTGGCCCTTCTAGGTCTAAAAATTTCATTTTGTATTTCTCTGATACGTATTCTCTGCAATGCCATGGGTCTGATCAAAACTGAATGTGCCAAGTGGAAGTTATGGTAAATTCCCCACACCTTGTTGGTTTTTGTCCCTTCCAAGAGAGCGTACTTGTAAAGAGTGCCAAGAGCACATTATCTGATATTTGATTCTAAAACTTGCACCAGAAACACTAAAGACTGTCCACTATCCAATGCAATTGGTCTCACTTAATTTGGATACTCACTGAAGAATATATCATCGTTTTACTCGGAACACTTGTTTGAGACTAGTTAATATGATTAGTCAGATACCCTCTCTTACACAGGGTGTATCTACAAAATTAGGATGACCCAGAAGGTAAAATTTTATCACAACTATTTGATAATTTCTATGTATAGACTCTAGGTTTAAGGGTCTGAAATGGCATAGAAAAAAATTTATAGCGAAAATTATGTGATGACTAAATTCAGGATGATTTCAAAACCCTATATTACAGAAGATATATCTCTAAAAGTATAAGGCCTCAGGGGATGAAATTTGAACCCCGCGTACCTTGATCCATCTACTAAATATTCTCCAAGGGGTTCCTTATTAAACATTGTATCAAATTAGTTATAGAAAAAAATACAAGTTGTCTTAGATGTAGCAGTGAAACCCCAAGACCTCAAGCTCTGAGACCAAATGTTAAAAACCAAATATCAAAATAGCATAAAAAAACCTCAGAATAAGTACTCAACACCTTGACAAAGAAATGATTTCATTTAATAAGCCTCTTCGAGGGGGAAACCTCCTTATACACCACGTAAATTTCCAAATAAAAAATGATTCCAAATGACAAGGTCTCCTTGGTATATATATAGGAGACTAGGAGGTATAATTACAACTAATGGACCCAAGCCAACATAAATAAAATAACATTACTAATGTAATATGCCCCAATTAAGGGGTAATGTGCCACTATTTATGGCTTAACTGAATGCATAGTGTCTATTATGCACAATTCCTAGGGATAACTAAGGAGATGATGTCCCAAGGCCCTTAGGTTGCAGACATGGAGTATCCAGAGACAGCTTGACCAGTGATGCAGGAGCATCGCCAACATCAAGCGAGCCAGCACGAAAGCAAAAGGATAGCTGAAAAGCGCCAGCCCAAATTTTGAAATTACCTTGAAGATGATGTGCAATCTTAAATGAATCCATTAAGAAGAAGTGCCCTTGTATAATGTAATCAGACCTTGAGAAATTCACTCTCGTCCTTAGTAGGTAGAAGGCATTTCTAGTAGTTAATGCAGGTAGATAGAATTTAATTCTAGATTAGATAGTTTAGAGAGCAAGAGGGAAACGGGATATAGACACCCTCACTTGTATCATTGTAACAGTTGGAGAAGGAAGGGAAAGAGCATGCAGAGAGCTGTGTAAGAACACCCATGTACAGATATTTGGATTAATAGAAAGAGGTTGATTCAAATTCATGGTTTAGTGTTTGTTCTCTGTGTATTGATGTTGAACGATATGCTCATGAATGTTTGCTTCCTGTTATACATTTGCTTTATATGCTGTGTGTATGATTTCATGTTTAAGTTTGAAGTCTGAAAGGAAGTAGGAATGAGTTTCAATTGTTTCTCTATCTGAGCAAGAGTTCCTGCAAGGAGTGCAGTCGAAGTTGTCTGCAAGGAGTGCGTTGACAAAGGGCTCAGGTAGTTTAGCTTTTGTTCTCATTTCAGTAGAAGTGCAGTTGGGCATAGGAGCTGTGCAAGGGGTGCGCAGTCCAGGTGAAGTCTCAAGGTTGTGAACCTGAGTGAGAAATCCAGGGACTGTTGTTGTAGGTGTGTGCAGGGTCGAAGGAAACTCAACACTTGGAAGTGTTCGATGGTTGCCACAAGGAGTGCACACAAGAGTCTTTCTAAGGCTCAGAGTTATAAGTAAACTCAGGAGGAATAGGACCTTTGGGTAATCATCGAGGAGGAGCACAGGAGGTTTGTGCCATGGAGTGTTTAGCAAGCGTTGCAAGTTTGCGTGCAGGTGGACGAGTTTTCACGGAGGAACACTTAGTCATTCGTAGAAATTACTAAGGAGGAAGGGACGGTCGGTATTCTCTGAGGAGGATCCACAAACTCTCGTGAGCTGTTAGATCTCACGGAGTATCAAGGGAGATACGAAGAGTATTCCCTAAGGGTTCAAAGCTCAGGAGGGCTAGGGCTGTAGATCCGAGCCACAATGGCCATCGGATTTACACGTGGATACGTGCATTGGGGTTTCATGGATTGAAGCCCCATAAACATTGCAACAGGAATCACAAAATAGTGAAACGCGATATCCCGACGGCTAAGAGAATAGTGTGGGGGCCACAAGGTCAGAGAGGTGGACAGGTGGTGTACTATTTCAGAGATTCATGGTGAGAAGTCCCGAAACAATTGCATCAGGATTCGCGATATAGCGAAGTCCGAAATGTCGATGAAGTGACAAGGCATTGAAATTCAAACTCGCGTGTGCGTCGGAGTTTCAGCATATCGCGGTTTGAGGGTCAGTAAAACAAGTTGTTCAACATCACGAGTGCCAAATTCCCAATAGGGAAAATCCCGACAAGGAAGCGAAGGGTCAGTGTTGACTGTTATCAGGTTTTAGGGATTCGAGAGTCCAACGCTCGACCACTGACCTCGCGAAGGCGCGAAGTCCGATCTCCCAAGTGCGGAGAGGAGATCCGGTGAAGGTTTGTTGTGGGTGCAGATTTCCCCGATAGGGAAATAGAAGAGCTATTTTAGAGTTCTTCGGGCCGTGGAACAGAAAATATCCTATGCTAACGTGGACCTTCCGACTTGCGGGTTGTGAAGCAGGGGATGTTGGCATCAAGTGGTATCAAAGCGCAGAAAGATTCTTTGATTTCTATAGCATAGAAAAGAGAATTTTCCATGCCACCAAGGAGAAGAGATAGACAGACACCCGATCCACCAGAGGATAGGGAAATGCCGAGAAGAAGAGGTAGGCAGATGACAGATCTAGAAATGGAGAGAGAAATGCGTGATCTGTGAGCAAGACTTAAAGACATGGAGACAGCGCAAAGATGCACAGCCAGTGCAGGGGATCTTAGTGATTCCAAAAGAGAGATTGAGGCCAAACATAAAGAAGAAGTTGCAGTCGAAGATGCCATAAATGAACGTTTGATCAGAGCTATTGCTAGAATGGGTGCAAGAGCGAAGATGGACATTCCAGTTTACGAAGGAAACTTGGATGTAGAGGAGCTTCTAGACTGAATTAGAGCTCTAGACACATACTTCGACTATGAAGATGTCGAGGAGGATAAGAAAGTCAAGCATGTTCTCACAAGATTGAAAGGACTTGCAGCATTGTGGTGGGATGAACTACAAGCTGAGAGATGTTGCAAGGGAAAGTAGAAGATCAAGAGTTGGGATAGAATGATCGCGAAGATGAAGGAGAAATTCATCCCTAGAGATTATCAGATTACTCTGTTCAGGAGGATGCAGAACCTGAGACAGAAGCTCATGACAGTGAAAGAATACACTGAAGAATTCTACAGACTAAACATCAGGGCAGGTCATCGAGAGAGCGATGATGAGAAAGTTGCCAGTTACCTGAATGGCCTGAGATATGACATTCAGGATGAGATGAGCATGGTAACCATTCGAACGGTGGAAGATGCTTATCAGATGGCTTTGAAAGTGGAAGATAAATTGAGCCGAAAGTAGAGTCAAAGAGGCCAAGGCAGAAGCCAACCCAGAGGCAAAGTAGTTGCCCAGGACAAATATCAAAAGCCCAAGGAGGACTGGAAGAAACCTCAGACTCAAACTGAGAGAGGTGGAACCTCACAGAGAGGACAATATGATGAACAGAGAGGACAACATACTGAGCAGAGGGGAGATTATGCTGACAACAACACTTTCCCTCGTACCAGAGACAGAGGAAGAGGAAGAGGTGGAGTAATAACATGCTTCACATGTGGAAAGAATCGGCACAAGTCTTATGAGTGTCCAGAGAAAAAGAAAGAGATTGGAGAAGATCACATCGCCGAGGCACAAAGGTGGGATGTTGAGGCAAAAGATGTTGAAGGTGGAAGATCGTTGATGATGCGAAAAGTCCTTTTGACACCAGAGAAGGAGGTGGAGAATTCAGTCCAAAGGACCAGACTTTTTCGGACTGCTTGCAAGACCAAGGAAAGGGTATGCAAGGTCATTGTGGATAGTGGTAGCACGGATAATCTTGTTTCTACAGAGATGGTAGAGAAGCTAGAGCTGGAGATGACTGATCATCCAAGCCCATACAGAGTTTCGTGGCTACAAAAGGGACATCAGGTAACTGTCACTAAACAATGTTTAGTTGAATTTAAGATAGGAGGATATAATGATAATATATTATGTGATGTCATTCCTATGGATGTTTGTCATCTATTGTTGGGAAGACCATGGAAATATGACAAGAATGTGATTCATGATGGGAGAATGAACACATACACCCTAGAGAAAAATGGGAGGACACACATGTTGCTTCCAATTAAGGATAAGGATGTGAAACCAGAAGTAAGCAACACTGTACTTCTCATGAGTGGGAAGGAACTTCTTACAGAGGTTAAGAAGAAGGAGGATCCACAATTCTTTGTGGTCAGGAAACCGAAGATTATTTTGACTGGCACAAGAGTGGATGACTTACCAGAAGAAGTTCAGGAACTTCTGGAAGAGTTCGCTGACATAGTAGTGGACGAATTACCTCATTCGTTGCCACCGATTAGAAGTGTGAGCCATCATATTGATCTCATACCAGGAGCCAGTTTACCAAAAAAATCCACGTACAGATTGATGCAGCAAGAGAATGAAGAGGTCAAAAGACAAGTCCAGGAGTTGTTGGACAAAGGTTTGGTCAGGGAAAGCTTGAGTCTGTGTGATGTTCCAACAGTACTTAGTCCAAAGAAAGATGGAGGCTGGAGGATGTGTACTGACTCGAGGGCGATTAATAAGATAACCATTAGGTACTTATTTCCATTACCGAGGATGGATGATCTGATGGATTGCTTGAGTGGAGCAAAGTATTTTTCAAAGATTGATTTGAAAAGCGGTTATCATCAAATCCGCATGAGAGAAGGTGATGAATGGAAGATAGCATTCAAAACCAATGAAGGGTTGTATGAATGTCTTGTTATTCCATTTGGCTTAACAAATGCGCTGAGTATCTTTATGAGGTGGATGAATGAAGTCCTGAAGGAGTTCATCGGGAAGTTTTTCATTGTGTATTTGGATGACATACTGGTTTACAGTAAAACAGTGGCAGAGCATCTGAAGCATTTGGCTACAGTGATGCAGAGATTACAGTAGGAGAAGTTGTTGATAAATATGAAGAAGTCCTCATTCATGAAGATAGATCTCATTTACTTGGGGTTTGTTATTTCTGCAGATGAGTTGAGGATGGATCCAGATAAGGTGGAGGTAATCAAGAATTGGCCATCACCGTGGAATGTATTTGAGGTGAGAAGTTTTCACGAATTGGCTAGTTTCTACCGGAAGTTCATCAGGAATTTCAGTGAAATTAGTGCAACGATGATGGACACAGTGAAAAAAAGACACGAGTCTTTTCACTGGACAGAAGAGGATGAGAAAATTTTTAACCTGTTGAAGAGGAAGATCATGGAACAACCAGTTTTGGTGTTGCCGGATTTCCAAAAAACATTTCAAGTGAAGTGCGATGCAAGTGGATTTGCAATCGGGGCAGTCTTGAGTCAAGAAGACAGGCCGATAGCGTATTTCAGTGAGAAGTTGAATGAGGCGAAGGTGAAGTACTCCACATATTATAAGGAGTTCTATTCTATCATACATGCACTAAAGAAATGGAGGCATTACTTGATCCCGAAAGAGTTTGTCTTATACAGTGACAATCATGCATTGCAGTTTGTGACTCAACAGGAAAATATGAATCAGAGACATGTTAAATGGGTTGAGTATATGCAGAATTTCACTTTTGTGATTAAACACATTTCGGGTACTGCTAACAAAGTTTTTGATGCTTTGAGTAGGAAGTGTTTGATGTTGCAGGAATTCAGAGTCAAAACGTTGGGTTTTGATAATCTCAGGAACATGTATGCAAATGATCACGATTTCAAGGAAGTGTATGAAGCAGCTGAGAATCCAGTTCTCAGAGACAAAATCCAATGGATAGAGTACATGATTCAGGAAGGATTACTATTTATGGGTAATCAACTATGTATTCTGAAATGCTCCATGAGGGAGAACTTGCTAAAGGAGAAACACAGTGGAGGATTGGCAGGGCACTTTGGTCACGACAAGACGTTCACAAAATTAAATGAGTCATATTTTTGGTCAGGAATGCGAGCAAACATCAAGAGATTCGTGGACAGATGTATAATTTGCCAGCATTCAAAGGGAAGGAAGCAGAATGCGGGGTTTTACCAGCCATTTCCCATACCTGAAAGGCTGTGGGATGCAATTAGCATGGATTTTGTACTAGGGTTGCCAAGAACACAAAGAGGATCTGACTCAATCTTTGTGGTAGTGGATAGATTTTCCAAAATGGCACACTTCATTCCATGTCAAAAGACTAGTGATGCAACTTACATTGCAAATCTGTTTTTCAAAGAAGTCATTCGACTTCATGGGTTGCCAAGGAGTATAGTTTTGGATCGTGATACAAAGTTCATAGGGCACTTTTGGAGGACCTTATGGAAGAAGTTGGGAACAAACTTGTCATTTAGTTCAGCTTATCATCCTCAGATGGATGGACAGACAGAGTTAGTGAACAGAAGTCTGGGAGACTTGCTGAGGAGTCTGGTGACAGAACACCATAGCCAGTGGGACCACATATTACCATAGGAAGAATTTGCTTATAATGACTCAGTGAATAGGAGCACAGGCCAGAGTCCATTTCAGATTGTTTATGGCATGCAGCCGAGGGGAATTTATGAACTGAGAGATTCAGAATAGACTGCGACTAGGAGCACTAGTGCAGAAGATTTTGCAGAGGCGATGAAAGAACTTTACAGCCAGGTGAAGGAGCGACTGCAGAATTCAAGTCAGGAGTATAAGCGCAGAGCAGATCAGCACAAGAGACAACTTTAGTTTGAAGTTGATGACTTGATTCTGGCACATTTGAGAAAGGAAAGGTTCCCGAGAGGAACATACAATAAGCTGAAGATGAAGAAAATTGGACCGTGTAGGGTCTTGAGGAAATTTGGGGCAAATGCTTACGAGATTGAATTACTCAATGGGATCAAAATTTCTCCAATATTCAATATCTCAGATTTGTACCCATATAGAGCTGAGGAAACAGGGATTGGAAGTGAGCAGCCAGTGATCCAGTGGACGAAGCAGATGCCAGTCACAGATAAGCCACAGATGGAGCGCATACTGGACAAAAGGGTGAGTAAGAGGACTAGACGGAAACAATATTTTGAGTATCCGGTCAAATGGAAAAAACATCTAGTTGAAGATGCCAGCTGGGAGAATGAAGCAGAGTTACAGAAGCATGGATAGACCATGCACGAGCTCATGGATAGGAGCCCATGAAAATTTTCAAGCTAGGGAGTATAATGCAGGAGCATTGCCAACATCAAGCGAGCCAGCACGAAAGCAAAAGGATAGCTGGAAAGCGCCAGCCCAAATTTTGAAATTACCTTGAAGATGATGCACAATCTTAAATGAAGCCATTAAGAAGAAGTGCCCTTGTATAATGTAATCGGACCTTGAGAAATTCGCTCTCGTCCTTAGTAGGTAGAAGGCATTTATAGTAGTTAATGTAGGTAGATAGAATTTAATTCTAGATTAGACAGTTTAGAGCGCAAGAGGGAAACAGGATATAGACACCCTCACTTGTA
>JASDQU010366819.1:0-11542 GCA_032191745.1 Picea mariana
GTTATTACTAATTCACCCCCCCTCTCAGTAATCCAACACCATCTTCTCTGTTGGATTCCTGGCATAGGATTTTAGCTAGAGTACCCCTCACTCCCAATTCCAACACCTCGGAAGGTGTTTTTTTCATTGATTTCGATAACTAGTGCTTTTCTTAGTAAGAAAAAATGCAACATTTGAATTTAGGGGTCCAATTTACGAAACCATGCCTCGAAAGGTGCTTTAATCATTGATTTTTAGAACTAGTGTTTTGCTCAGATTGAAGCAAAAAATATTGTTGGATTACCGGGTCCAATTTATGAAACTGTGCCTCGGGAGTGGATGGAAAATATAGTCACCTAGTCCATGCCTAAACAATATTGCATCATCTCACAGAACTCAAAAATGTTACTCTGTTAGCTTTTTATACCCTCAGGAGGAATTGGCCAAGAGTCCCCGAAATGGTTTGCGATGCGACTTGCAATTGGGAATATAATGAATATAGAGACTCGGATAGAAGAACCATCGACTCCGATGGATTCCTGAGATCATATTTCATCTAGAGCACCCCTTACTCATTGGTGCCATTCCTCAGAAGTTCCTTAAATCATTGATTTTGAGAACTAGTGTTTTGCTCAGTTTGAAGCAATGCATCATTTGGATTAAGGGTTCAATTAACAAAACCATGCCTCGGTAGAGGATGGATAATTTGGTCACCTATTCCATGCCTAAACAAGATTGTGGCATCTCACGAAATGAAAAAATGTAGCTCTGTTAGTCTTTTATGCCCTGAGCGGGAATTGGCCAAGAGTCCGCGAAATGGTTTGGGATGTGACTTGCAATTGGGCATAAAATTAAAACCAAATCTTGGATTGAGGAACCATCATCTCTATTGGATTCTTGTAATAGGATTTTATCAAGAGCATGCCTCACTCCCACTTCCAACCCCTCGGAAGTTGTTTTTTTCATCGATTTCAAAAACTAGTGCTGTGCTCAGTAAGAAGCAAAGCAACATTTGGATTTCGGGGTCCAATTTACGAAACGATTCCTTGAGAGCAGATGGAAAATGTGGTAAACTAGTCCATGCCTAAACAAGCATGTTTAATCTCATGGAGCTCAAAAATGTTGCTCTGTTAGGATTTTATGCCCCGATGAGGAATTTCCAAGAGTCCCCGAAATGGTTTGGGATGCGACTTGAAACTGGGCATAAAACAAAACCGAGACTCAGATTGAGGTACCGTCGACTCTGATGGATTCTTGGGATAGAATTTCATCTAGAGCACCCCTCAATCCTAGGTACCATGCCATGAAAGTTGTTTCACTCATTGATTTAGAGAAGTAGTGTTTTGGTCAGATTGAAGTAGAAAAACATTGTTGGATTAAGGGGTCCAATTTATGAAACCATGCCTCAGGAGTGGATGGAAAATATAGTCACCTAGTTCACACCTAAACAATATTGTAGAATCTCACGAAAATAAAAATGCTGCTTTGTTAGGTTTTTATTCCCTCAGGAGCAATTGACCAAGAGTCCCCAAAATGGTTTGGGATGTGACTTGCAACTGGGCATATAACAAATATCTAGAATTAGATTGAGGAACCATCGAATCTGATGGATTCGTGGGATAGGATTGCATCTAGAGCACCTCTCACTCATGGGTGCCATGCCTCAGAAGTTGTTTTAATCATTGATTTTGAGAACTAGTTTTTTTCTTAGTATGAAGCAATGCAACATATGGATTAAGGGTCCAATTTATGAAACCATGCCTTGGTAGCAGATGGATAATTTGGTCACCTATTCCATACCTAAACAAGCTTCCAGCATCTCACGGAACTCAAAAATGTTGTTTTGTTAGTCTTTTATGCCCTAAGCGGGAATGGGCCAAGAGTCCCCAAAATGGTTTGGTATGCGACTTGCAATTGGACATAAAATGAAAACTGAGTCTCAGATTGAGGAACTGTTATCTATGTTGGATTCCTAGCATATGATTTTAGCTAGATCACCCCTTGCTCTCGATTCCAACCCCTCAAAAGTTGTTTTTTCATCGATTTCGATAACTACTGCTATGCTAAGTAAGAAGCAATGAAACATTTGGATTAAACGGTTCAATTTATGAAACTATGCCTCGGGAGAAAATGGACAATGTGGTCACCTAGTCCATGTTTAAACAGGCATGCAAAATCTCATGGATCTCAAAAATGCTGCTCCATTAGGCTTTTATGGTCCGAGGAGGAATTGCCAAGGGTCCCCGAAATGGCTTGGGATGCAACTTTCAAGTGGGTATAAAATGAAAAAAGAGACTCGGACTGAGGAACTGTTGACTCCGATGGATTCCTGGGATAGGATTTCAGCTAGAGAACCCCTAACTCCCAGGTGTCATGCCTCGTAAGTTTCTTTACTCATTGATTTTGAGAACTTTTGTTTTGCTCAGTTTGAAGAAAAAAAACATTGTTGTTTTAAGGGGCTAATTTACAAAACCATGCCTCGTCAGTGGATGGAAGATATAGTCACATAGTCAATGCCTAAACAATCTTGTATCATCTCAGGAAACTCAAAAATGCTGCTCCATTAGGTTTTTATTCCCTCGGGAGAAATTGACCAAGAGTCTCCGAAATGGTTTGGGATGTGACTTGCAATTGTGAATATAACGAATATCGAGACTCAGATTTAGGAACCGTTGAATTCGATGGATTCCTAGGATAGTATTTCATCTAGAGAACCCCTCACTTATGGTTGCCATGCCTCAGAAGTTTCTTTAATCATTGATTTTGAGAACTAGTGTTTTGCATAGTTTGAAGAAATGCATCATTTGTATTAAGGGTCCAATTTACCAAACCATGCCTTAGGAGAGGATGGATAATTTGGTCACCTAGTCCATGCCTAAACAAACTTGCAACATCTCACAAAACTAAAAAATGTTGATCTTTTAGTCTTTTAGGCCCTGAGTGGAAATTGGCCAAGAGTCCCCGAAATGGTTTGGGATGTGACTTGAAACTAGGCATAAAATGAAAATCGAGTCTTGGATTGAGGAATTGTCATCTCTGTTGGATTCCAACCATTCGGAAGTTGTTTTTTTAATCAATTTTGATAACTAGTTCTATGCTCAGTAAGAAGCAACACAAAATTTGGATTTAGGGGTCCAATTTACTAAACCATGCCTTGGGAGTGGATAGAAAATGTGGTCACCTAGTCCATGCCTAAAAAAACATGCAGAATCTTATGGAGCTCAAAAATGTTGCTTAGTTAGGATTTTATGCCCCGTGGATGAATTGCCAAGAGTCCTCAAAATGGTTTGGGATGCGACTTGCAACTGGGCATAAAACGAAAATCGTGACTCAGATTGAGGAACCATTGACTCTGATAGATTTATGGGATACGATTTCAGCTAGATAACCCCTCACTCTCAGGTGTCATCCCTCAGAAGTTGTTTTACTCATTGATTTTGAGAACTAGTGTTTTGCTCAGTTTGAAGCAAAACACATTGTTGGATTAAGGGGTCCAATTTACAAAACCATGCCTCGGGAGTGGATGGAAAATATATTCACCTATTCCATGCCTAAAAAATATTACAGCATCTAACAGAACTCAAAAATGTTGCTCCGTTAGGATTTTATACCCTCAGGAGCAATTGGCCAAGAGTCCCTGAAATAGTTTGGGATGCGACTTGGAACTGGGCATATAATGGATATTGTGACTCGTATTGAGGAAACATCGACTCCTATTGATTACTAGGATAGGATTTCATCTAGAGAACCCCTCACTCATGGGTTTCATGCCTCAAAAGTTGCTTTAATAACTAATTTTGAGAACTAATGTTTTGTTTAGTTTGAAGCAATGCAACATTTGGATTAAGGGTCCAATTTACCAAACCATGCCACTGGAGGGGATGGATATTTTGGTCACCTAGTCCATTCCTAAACAAGCTTTCATCATCTCACGGAACTCAAAAATGTTTCTCTGATAGTCTTTTATGCCCTAAGCAGGAATTGGCCAAAAGTCCCCGAAATGGTTTGGGATGCGACTTGCGACTGGGCATAAAATGAAAATTGAGTCTCGGATTGAGGAACAATCGTCTCTGTTGGATTCTTGGCATAATATTTTAGCTAGAGAGCCCCTCAATCCTGGTTCCAACCCCTTGAAAGTTGTTTTTTTCATCGATTTCGATAACTAGTGCTATGCTCAATAAGAAGCAATGCAACATTTGGATTTAGGGGTCCAATTTATGAAACCATGTCTCGGGAGTGGATGGACAATGTGGTCACCTATTCCATGCCTAAAAAATCATGAAAAATTTCATCGAGCTCAAAAATGCTGCTCCATTAGGCTTTTATGCCCTGAGGAGGAATTTCCAAGAGTCCCCGAAATGGTTTGGGATGCGACTTGCAACTAGGCATAAAACAAAAAATGAGACTCAGATTTGGGAACCGTCAACTCCGATGGATTCCTGGGATAGGATTTCACCTATATCACCCCTCACTCCTGGGTGCCATGCCTCAGAAGTTGCTTTACACATTGATTTCGACAACTAGTGTTTTTCTATATTTGAAGCAAAATATCATTTGGATTAAGAGGACCAATTTAAAAAACCGTGCCTCAAGATAGGATAGAAAATATAGTGACCTATTTCATGCCTAAACAATCTTGCAACATCTCATGGAACTCAAAAATGATACTCCGTTAGGTTTTTATTCTCTCAGGAGAAATTGGCTAAGAGTCCCCAAAATGGTTTGGGATGCGACTTGCAACTTGGAATATAATGAATATCGAACCTCATATTGAGGAACCGTCAAATTATATTTATTCCTAGGATATTATTTCATCTAGAGCACCCCTCACTCATGGGTGCCATGTCTCAAAAGTTTCTTTAATAATTGATTTCGAGAACTAGTGTTTTTCTCAGTTTGAAGAAATGCAACATTTGGATTAAGGGTCCAATTTACCAAACCATGCCTCGGGAGAGGATGGATAATTTGATCACCTAGTCCATGCCTAAACAAGCTTGCATTATCTCACAGAACTCAAAAATGTTGCATCATTATTCTTTTATGCCCTGAGCAAGAATTGGCCAAGAGTCCTCGAAATGGTTTGGGATGCGACTTGCAAGTGGGCATAAAATGAAAACTCAGTCTCAGATTGAGGAACCATCATCTCTGTTGGATTCCTGGCATAGGATTTTAGCTAGATTACCCCTCACTCCCGGTTCCAACCCCTTAGAAGTTGTTTTTTTATCGATTTTGATAACTAGTGCTTTTCTCAGTAAGAAACAATGCAACATTTGGATTCAGGGGTCTGTTGGGCCCCAACAACTCCCCTTAAATTTTTACAAAATTTAAAGGGCCTCTATTAGAATCTTGATAATTATAATGAGCTGCAGAATCAACCTTTTCAAATAGTGTCATGCCTTGTCTTGCTTTGAGACAAACTTAAGACATTCACTATAGTATGAAACATTCATTACAAGAGTATATGTCAAAAGTTAAAAACAAGCATAAAAATCTCAATTTAAACAAAAATGTCAATTTTTATCAAATGTTTACTTTTGTTTAAATTATGATTATGTGTTCATTCTTTTGCTCATTAGTGAGTTTGACTATTTTGAATAATGTGTTCAATACTTCATCAAATAATATCTTGGTTGGTTTCTCATTTTCATGAAATCATTTGGTGATGTTAATTAATTAAATTATTTTTTCATTTTGCATCTCATTTCGAAATAACAATAATCAAAGAATTATCTATCATTTGTTTGATTTTGTAAAAAACTAAAATTAATATTTTTTCTTCATTAAATTGAAGCTTCTAGATCATATTTGAAAACAAATTATAAATAATGTTTTTTTATAAGTTATAGTTAGTTTAAATTCATTTTTTATTTTTCTAGATTTTGTTTTATTCACAATTTTTAGGTTATTAATTTAGGTTTTTTTTTTGTTTCACAGGTCTCTATTATAAAATATTTGATACGGATCTGATCATGGATTGATTTTATTATCCAAATACGTTCAAGATAATTGATCCAAAAATAATTTTGTATTGCTACAAATAACTTTATGAGCAACAACAGATAAAATTTGGAAAGATGTCAAGATCAGACAGACAATTTTGCAGAAATGATTGCAGCCAAACCGTGACGAATTTGAAGAAACGGTTGAAAACCCAGAACCACAGTGGACCCATTTACCTTTTGCGTGGAGATTCTCCCCGAAAAATGCACGATTGGAGAGATATTGGGGTCTCTTTTAGAGGCAAATTTCAGGTGGCGGAAATTAATAGTGACGCCCCGACTGTTCATTCATTTTATAAATATATGAGAAAGATCAGAGCCAAAGGGATCAAAGAAATGGAGAGAAGGATTTTAATCCTTTCTCTTTTGTATATTATTGCTTTTGTAAACTTTTTATTTCTTTTCAAATGGAGTAATGGATGGTTGGAATCTTCGAGAGAATGGACAATTATTTTCAAAGAAGAATATGGAATTCGAGGTTGCTTAATGGCTTTTGTCCTGTAAGTAAAATGGTTTTATTTTCATTATAATGTATTCATATTCTTTGAATAATTGATTATGCATTGATTTAAATAGCTTTAGTCGTTTTTATCAATACATGGTTAATTATTATCATTTATGTATTAATTTTTCCAATCTTTAAAGTCTATTATCCAAAAAAAAAATCCAGGACTACAAAATGGACAAATGCTCTCAAAACTTAATAGAACAACATATATGCATTTTGGCTTTAGCCTTTTGTTTATAATGTTGTTATTTATGTTTTTTTTTTAATCTTGTTACATGTGCAGGTTTGATATCTTTAGATAAATGATCTGTGATGTGTAGGAGGTTTATATTATAAATACCATCTATCATTTGCTTCATCAAAATACAAATGTTGTGATTATATCTTCGATTTAAATAATAGGATTTATCTTTGAGTTTTAAATTGAATATTAAAATGCATAGATTGCTTCCAGATTTATCTTGTTGCAATCATGTATAATTATGAGATCACAGGTTTATGTTTTTCTTTCCTTTTCTGTCATTAAAACCTAAGTTGCCAATACATGTTCTAAATTTATTTAGAACAGTAATAAGGTTCATTGCAGATTTCTCTCTTGGACATGGCAGTTGGATGTTCACCACTCATGCAAATGCTTGGATACACCTCACTAATTCATAGACATGATAGCTTCTTTGTATTTTTATGTCATTTGCATATTATTGAAACTACAATGTATGGTTCAACTTTGACTATCCAGATATTCATGTTTCATTAACTTTTTTTTTGTAAGATTCTTTAAATTTATAAAAGAAAAAAAATAAATATTTTTATGTGCTTTCTTTATTTGCTTCCTAGAAGCAATCATTTTTCACATAGATTTTCGTAAGTTTTGATTAAAACTTGCATCTTGTAAATCATGTAAATAAACAAGACTTATATATCTTCTGCTTAAATACAACTACTATAGTTACAATTGAACATATGTACATATATATAGTGTGTTTAGTAATTAGTTAGTTATTTCTCTCTTTTATTCGTTTCTTTTAGCATTCTTAGATTGGATAACAGAGCCATTAGACCTGTCATAACGAGTTACACCAAACGACTTGGGTTATTTAGACAACCCCGGACCAGACTTGCTCTTCCAATTGATGGATGGTCAATTTTTCCCATCAACAAATGGTGCTAGAAGGAGGGCTAAGGTCAATTTAATAATTAAATGTTTCACCCCTCATCTTTTCATAATTCCAGATTTATAAATCCTTCTTCTGTATCATCTTATAATGCACTACAAGGCATGCTAACTATTTGGAGTCAATCTCTTCAAATTCTTAATGGCTCCTGCCCAAATCATTGTGTCGGAACATGCTTTTAATATCTCACTACCAGTTATTTCCAACAAGAGAACTGATCTATTTTCAGAACTCACCTTTGATGGTGAAGGGAACACATCTGCAATAGACCATATTTCTAATTTTTTTTATATGTGTTTAAAACATAATATCACCGATTCTAATGTTACATGTAGATTGTTCGTTCTCACTTTTCGAGGTTGGGTTAAGGTTTGGCTTGAATCTTTTTAGGCTAATTCTATTCATTCTTTGTCTGAGTTTGTATTTTAGTTTTTATCATATTTTAACAACTATGATTATGATGAATTAAGTGAATAATTAAGTTTCTTAAGGAAAGAAAATGGTGAATCATTCAATGATTTTGCAATTAGGTTCATTCATGTTGGTATTAGATTCTCTTTGAAAGAAATGTCACTTATTAATGAATGTTTTGAATATCTCGTTTCTCTCTCAGACAAGCAAGATCAATTAATTTTTAACCAATCTGAATTGAGCACTAACACTCAATCTCAAGATGGTTCAAATTTTCATGTTGATCTTGAAGATTTTGAAGCACCACAATTTTTGTCGACTTCTTTCATTTTGCCAAATCATGAGCCACATAATGCAATTATCGCATCTAATCATTCTTTGCAAATAATATCTCCTCCTGTCGAAGAAGGAACCTTTACTTTAAAAGATGACAGTTGTCCCACTCTCATAGATTTTATAACATTTTCTAAAGTAAAAGAGGCCGAATGTGAAGTTGATAATCATGTGGACAATAGATATTCCCCTAATTTAGTTGAATAGATCCATGATCAATCAATGGGAGACAAAATCATTAGGAAGACTATTAATCAACCTTCTATCTCTGGTGTTTTTCTCTCAAATTTTCCCTTACATAATGAACCAAATTGTCTCTTAGAAACTGTCTCGTATTCTTTAAAAGAGAGTACAACAGAGGTTGATCAATTTATACAAGGAGAGGGAACAAAACCATATTTCGAAATGTATATACCTATCATTTCAAGAGATGCTTTTCATCTCCTCAATTCTTCTACATATTATTCCTTGTACCACGATATTTTTTATCCTAATGTTGTGCAATTGTATGTTCCATATTGCCTTGGAGAGAATTCAACATTATATAATTAGGTACAAAGGGATTACCGAATAGAAGATAAAGAGGAAAATAATTCTACCCATGAACATATCAATTATTATTCTCATCAATTATCCATGGGTAAATCAAGAAATTATTTGAAAGAGTCTCAAATTACGTCTTCCATTGATTCATCTCAATTTGTGATTAAAGAAGAATCTAGATTTTTCCATGATCAATTATTTGAGGCTGAAAAGTATAATCGGCCAAATATTATTACCAATGATGATTATTCAAAAATGTTGGTCGTTCCATTTATTCCACCGCAAATAGTTAATCTTGAAGTATTTAAGCTCAATGGAAAGTTTAAAGAGAATGAGACATTTCTTTTTCGATCAAGAATCACGATAAGTTCTCTCCATCTTGATCCGACCTTTTTACAAGATTCTTTCTTTGATAGTCTAATACTTTATTCTCATCAGGAATATTTTTCGTATGTGAATTCTTTCAAACAATCCCATGTTAATAATTGCATGTATTATGATAGGGTTGCAGATTGGTTGGAGTATTCATATCTGAAAAATGTTCAAGGGAATGGTAAGGTCATGCTTGTTGTGTTTTTAAATGATGATGATAAAGGTAAGTATGATGTATTTTTGTTATTTTTCAATATACTACCATTCTTGTTAGTAATATTTGATCTTGCTTCCATTGCAGGATTGGAGTTACTCCGATGGCTACATTGGAAGCATGACTTCACTTAATATTTTTGATTTGTTTAGTAGTTAGAGTAGGTTTAGGAGTAGGTTTTCTTTTAGTTTTATTTCTCAGTTTTTCTCTTTGTAATAATGCAGTTATGAACACAAGCATGCACACCAAGAGAACCATATATGAATGTTGTCAGGGAAGTCCACTTTAAATCTTTTTCTCTCTACTTTTCATTGAATATTCCTTTTCAAAAACGCAGTATCATCATGAAAATTTTAAATGGAAAGTAAAGAGATAAGTAAATTTGAACTATCAATTCAACCCTGACCCAAGGTGCCATGAGTAGGGCTGCACTCATCTTAATGAGGATTTTTCTACTTTTAGTCTCTTTTATTTTTTTATTTTTAATAATAATGCTTGGTCAAAGTAACATCTTATGCATCACTATCTTAAGAAAAGAATTTGCTCGCACATGATATTTTATATGATTTAGTTCTTCCTTTATTTTATAGTGAGATGATAGTGGATACAAAAACTCAAGTCTATCTTTGGCCAAAATCATTTCCTAAAATGTTTTCTTTTGTTGTTTTGATTTTGTGTACTTCTAATTTTGAATCCCATTAATAAAATTTGATTTGGTTTGTTGTGTGTTTTTTTTTTCTTTGATTATTTTGAATGAGTTTTCCACTTATCTTTATTTTTGAATCAATATATTTATGATCAAACAACAATTGTCGAAGGAAGCATTTATTTTAAGACTTGTGTTTTTCAAGCAAATTGAAATAGTTCAAAAAGGTCCTGATATTAAGATATAGCTCAGACAATTGATTTTTAAGTCAATTGTCACTCTCATTTTGCCCTCAAATTATCTTTGATAGAGTATTACACCAGAGATATGGTTTAAAATATTTGATAATTACGATGATCTTTAAACTTGTTATGCCATCCATATTCTTAAGGAATCACTTTTAAGTGCTTCCCCATTCTCTAGATGATTTCTTAAAGGAAATCTAAAATCTCTAAACCATGATAAAACTTCCAGTTTTGAAAGAAAATAAATAATATGATCAACTATTCAACTGTATTACAATTAACCTCTAGTATCACCCTGCTCTCTTTGTCATCAAAAAATCTATAATTGTATTCCTATTTAAAAATGGCATAAGAGAGTTGAAATAACTTATGGGTGGGAAGTCTGTGTAAACCCGTCGGGGTACTGAATAGGCTCACTGGCAACGGGTAAATGCACACATGATACCAAGACAACTTCGTCAAGGTACTAAACATGCCTACTAGCAACCAAGCAATTTCGGGTCGAGAGGTATCATGTATATGTTTTTAAATTAACTTTCATGGAATTATACATCATTTGGATACAACTATTGGATGGGATTAAAGCATTTGAGTGGGTTAAATGACATCCCTGTCGAGGCTATGGATGCCTGCTGGAAGTAGTGGCTCTATCAACGATATTGAAGTTCTTTTATAAACATTGTGAATCTTTGATTAAAACATTATTTTAGGTTATAATCCCCTGCAAAGAAAATTCTATTGCCTGGTTATAACATTGAGCTTATCCTAATACCATATGGTCTCAAAGTGAATTTATTTCAGGGAGCTTAAATCCTTTTTCAAGTTTTATTATTTTCTTCCTAAGATGAAATATGACCAAAACAAAGATAATTGCTTCACCCAATAAGTCACCATTTGTTGGGCCCCAACAACTCCCCCTAAAGTTTTACAAAATTTAAAGGCCCCCTATTAGAATCTTGATAATTATAATGAGCTACAGAATCAACCTTTTCAAATAGTTCCATGCCTTGGCTTGCTTTGAGACAAACTTAAGACATTCACTATAGTATGAAACATTCATTACAAGAGTATATGTCAAAAGTTAAAAACGAGCATAAAAATCTCAATTTAAACAAAA
>JASDQU010366825.1:0-11541 GCA_032191745.1 Picea mariana
CAAGGTTCAAACAATAGAGTTGAGATGTGTTCTCTTAAAAATTGCATGGACAAAGGAATATCAAGTATTAACATATTGGGAGACTCAAAGATGATAATAGATTGGGCAAATAACATCAACAATCTGGATAATTTAATTATTTCCCTGTAATGGAAAAAGTTAGAAATGCAAGGAACAAGTTCGAAGAGATCTCATTTTTGCATGTATACAGAGAGCTTAATGGGACATCAAATAAGCTATCAAAAAAATCTCTCATTCTTCAAGAAGGATATATGGTGATAATCAAAATATATGAGAGGGGTATTGTAACGTTCCAGGCTTAGATTGGAGCGCGCAGGCTCCCTCTACGAGCTGAGACTTGCGATTCAGACGAGTCAACGAACATTCAATTATTTCATGAGTGGAGTTGGGTTACTTGGGCGCGTGACGCCGTGCCAAGTATGACTTCACCAAGATGGACTTGCGACGAAGGTTGATGACTTGACCGAAGAGTTGGTCGGGTGGGCGCCCCACGAAGACATGGGCGTTCCACTGAAGAAACAAATGGTTGGAGAAGTTGGGTGTGACGAAGGCATGTGTTCCCAACGAAATGAACAAGATATGGCTTGATGAATGTGAAACCAAGGATGGGCGCCCATGGGAGATTTGGGCACCCCATCGGTGAGACAGGTCTGCCAAGCAAAGGTCAATGCCCAAAATCTACGACATACGTCTTGCGATGCGGTTGCACAAGCAAACAGACGAAGACTTAAGTTGGGCACATTTAACCGAAAGTTGACGTCGTGTGGGGAAGAGCGCATGCATGGAAGAGGAGCACCCCCCTTGACTAGTCAACTGAACCCGCGAAAGTGGAAAAATAACCAAGAGTGTGTGTCGGCTTGTGAACGAAGGTACACGTCAGTTGGAGGAGTCGCGTCGCAAGGAAAGGGCATGTGACTATTTAACCAAGTGCGAGTTGGGCATTTGAAAATTTATCTAAGGGGGCTAAGGCAAGGAGTTGGGAGACACTTCTTTAGAATCACAGGTTGAGGAGATTGCGACAACAACCAAGGGGGAGGACGAGCTCTCCCCAAGGAGCCAAGTAGGCCCTTGAGGGTAACTTGGGCTGCCTTGGGGAGGAGCCTTCGCAGATCTGGGCAAGTCTTTCTTAAGAAAGTTGTTAAGGCAAATCGAACCGTGGCAAGGAAGGAAGTGTCGCTCCAAGATGTGGCAAGAAGGAAAAGTCTGAACCGAGTAAGGGGACTGACGCACAAAGACAGAAACACAGGTATCGTAGAGATGACGTCTGAGGTGGTTCATTCTATGA
Source organism: Picea mariana (assembly GCA_032191745.1). Taxonomy (NCBI): domain Eukaryota; kingdom Viridiplantae; phylum Streptophyta; class Pinopsida; order Pinales; family Pinaceae; genus Picea; species Picea mariana. The sequence continues at coordinate 1,307 of JASDQU010366825.1, forward strand.
TGACGAAGGAAGGATGCATGAAGGCAGCTTGCTGAACAACTGTATGACTTTCACAACTTCTACTTAACGAAATCTCCTTATGTAAAATTTCTTTGTGTGGCAAGAGGGTTTGGCTTGTCACACTGTTGTTCGATTTTGTGTTAATATGTCTTTGAGTATTAGGCCGGTTTGGCTGCCCACACATATGTTTCGTTTGTACTTGTATGAATGGTTTCTTTTGCTTTCGCAACTAAGTATACGATAACACAAACATAACATAAGTAATAAGCAAAGCTGTAATGAAGTAAGGCGTAGTCCAAATCAAGTAAGTTATTGTGGTTTTACCGATAAATGAACGATTACAGTGCCATGTGGTGACTAAGAGCATTGAGTGATTCTATCGCCTGACCACAAGCTCTCCAGGCCCGTGACAGATGGTATCAGATCCAATTTGATTGAAGACGGATCAATGGAGCTTTTCACCATTGTCACTCCCCTGACAGATGGTATTAGAGTGAATATCAGATAAGACTGTGGAGGTGGTTCTGGTAGACGATTTCGTAAGCTCTTCACCACTGTCACTTCCGTGACAGATGGTATCAGAGCTGATTTTGTTCTGAGTTAGAGATGGATCAATGAAGCTCTTCACCACTGCCACTTCCGTGACAGATGGTATTAGAGTGAAGAAACTCAAGTAGGAGAGCAAGGTCAGTTTGGGTGCGTTGAGCATGGGTGGTTGCGAAGGTGATTCTGTGGTGACGGAGGAAGCACCGTCGTAGAGTTACAACAACGATTGCACAAGTATTTTGAGCAGTTAGTGAACCGGGTCACCATTGTGACTTGGATGGCATAATGAAGTTTGGTTGCAACGCAAAAAACTGAGCATGAATTTTACCATGACAACTTCGTGACGTGCACTATAGACTTGTGCATGGTGCCCTGGTGCGAAGACATTACAGGGCGCGAAGATAATAGAAGGAGAAGGAAGGTTTAGTTGAACGCATGGTTTGGATCGCAGTTGGGTACATTTTCCACCGTGCCAACTTCGTGTTGTGCACCACCGAAGAGAAGTTGGGTCGATTGGGTTGTGATTGAGGATCGTGACTTTCAGACAGATATCGAATAACAACAAAAGACTCGACGATCGGTTGATGTGCATGGTGTCCTGGTGTCGAGGCACTATAGGGCGCGAAGATAACAAACAGAGAAATGGAAGATAGGCTTGATTGGGATCGGCCATGAGGAAAGTGACTTAAACAAATTTTTAACATCGTAATTTTTTGGTTGCAGACTTGCAACGACAAGAAGACTCAAACCACAAAGATGACAAAGAAGTCGTGAACATGTATGTTCGTTCCAAATATATTTGTGATATCTGAGTTGTTACGTTGGGTTCATTGAAGAGAGATAGGAAGACTTGGTCGAGGACAAGTGCAACCTGTTTCCATCGCAGACTTGGGAGAGATCCAAGTGCTGCGAACTTCACCGAAGACACGAACAGTTCAGAGAGCTCATAAGAGAGTAGATGCGATGAAGACTTGGAGCGATCTGCTTGGGCGAGTTCCAAAAGAGGGACTTAGGAAGATTTGTTGACAAAAATGGAGACGAGTTGAATTGTTGTTGCACTTACGCATGGAGTGCGTTGAAGGGCTTGTTGTAACGAACAAGGCAAGGATATGTGTATTCTAGTTGAAGAGTTGGATGAGGTATTTTGGTGCATGAGTGACTTAGAAATTTTGGTTGAGTTGTGGGATGACTTAAACCATCGTAGCAGAGATCCAAACATTGCAAGATGAGCCATTTGGATAGTATGTTGAGACAGTTGCAAAGACAGTTGCATACTTATGCAGATCGGAATATTATATAGGCGAGATGAACAAAGCACAAAGGAAGTAGTGCGGAGGTGACTATTGTATGTGCGGAACTAGTGCACTTGGAGTGTTTCGTGAACAAGTGATGAAAAGGATGGGAGGTTGATCGATGAAGCAAGGCTCACATTTTCCTTGGGTAGATTCATTAAGCAAACTAAGATGCCATGAGGGGCATGGTTGCACCAACGATGAGGTAGACCTGCGTGCCCTATAATCTGTAGGAGGAGCAAAGAAAGTGAATTTGATTGGTCGTACGGGTGACAGATGTGTAATGATCTCCTTGCATTTTCGAATAGCTTGGTTATGAAATGAGCTGGGTGTGATGATGGGTGATAGAGAAAACAATTTTCGTAACAGAAAACCAAGGAAGGAACAAATGGCAGAAGGCATGAGGTTTCGTTTCAAGGAAGATAGAAGAAACAACAAGGGAGTCGTTCAAGAAATTTGTCAAGAACTACAATGGGAAAAATGTGTGACAAGTGATATGAGGGCGTTTGTCGGTGGTATGGGACATTAGGTTGCTGGTGGTATGGGACATCACGTGCACGAACGTTCTTGGGGAGCTTGGTTAGTACAGATTGACTCAGTGTTGCTGATTTGAAGATGTATTGGCTCGAACGTAACTTCATTAGAAGCAGATGCAGAATCCTTTGGGTGGTTCCTTCGACTTGAATAACTTGGGCAGAGTTGGATTAGCATGAGGTTTTCATTTCAAACAACATTTCAAGTAGACAAGGCGAGAAGCAACTTTGGTTGCACAAGTAGATGAGCAGATGAACCAAATAGGAAACACAAACTAAAGCCTGAGTAGGGATGCGACAGATTGAGTTTGGGAGTCTAAACACTTGGGCACTGCAATGGAACTCTTTGATGAAGATCAGACAAGAAGGAAAGAGTTGGACAGTGTGGAGAATGGTTGAAGCAAAACAATTATGTGATGGAATGTAGAGTACATTTTTGTAGATTAAGCACTAAGTTGGATTAGCTACCCAAATTGCTCAAAATGTGGATCCTAGGATGTGTGCGAAACATGTCGGAAGTGGTTGGGTTGGGGCAAGGTTTATCATGAAAGTTCAATAGATGGTTGTGGTCATAAGCCTAGACACTTAGATGGAAGCTTGTCGAGGATGACAAGACTTTGCGTGGGGGATCATGTAACGTTCCAGGCTTAGATTGGAGCGGGAGCTACCTCCATGAGCTGAGACTTATGATTCAGACAAGTTAATGAACATTCAGTTACTTCATGAGTGAAGTTGGGTTAATTGGGCGCGTGACACCGTGCCAATTACGACTTAACCAAGATGGACTTGTGACGAAGGTTGGTGACTTGACCGAAGAGTTGGTTGGGTGGGCACTCCACTGAAGAAACGAATGGTTGGAGAAGTGGGTGCGACGAAGGCATGCACGCCCAACGAAATGCACAAGAGATGGCTTGACAGATGCAAGACCAAGGATGGGCACCCCATCGATGACACAGGTCGACCAAGCAAAGGTGAGTGCCCAAAACGTGCGACAGACGTCTTGCGATGCAGTTGTGCAAGAAAACAGACGAAGACTTAAGTTGGGCGCGTTTAACCGAAAGTTGATGTTGGTTGGGGAAGAGTGCGTGCATGGAAGAGGAGCGCGACCCTTGACTAGTTGGTTGAACCCGCAAAAGTGGAAAAATAACCAAGAGTGTGCATCGGCTTGCGATTGAAGGGACACGTCAGTTGGAGGAGTCGTGTCGCAAGGAAAGGGCACACGACTATTTAACAAAGTGCGAGCTGGGCATTTGAAAATTTGGCTAAGGGAGCTAAGGCAAGGAGTTGGGAGACACTTCTTCAGAATCACAGGTTGAGGAGTCTGTGAAAACAACCAAGGGGGAGGACAAGCTCTCCCTAAGGAGACAAGTAGGCCCTTGAGGGTAACTTGGGCTACCTTGGGGAGGAGCCTTCACAAATCTGGGCAAGTCTTTCCTAAGGAAGTTGTTAAGGCAAATCGAACTGTGGCAAGGAAGGAAGGGCTTCTCCAAGCTGTGGAAAGAAGGAAAATTCTGAACTGAGCAAGGGGACAGATGCACAAAGACATAAACGCAGGTATCACATAGATGAAGTCTGAGGTGGTTCATTCTGCGATGACGAAGGAAGGATGCACGAAAGTAGTTTGCTTCGCAACTGTATGACTTTCACAACTTCTACTTAGCGAAAGCTCCTTATGTAAACTTTCTTTGTGTGGCACGAGGGTTTGGCTCGACACATTGTTGTTTAGTTTTGTGTTAATATGTCTTTGGGTATTAGGTCGGTTTGGCCACACACACATATGTTTCGTTTATACTTGTATGAATGGTTTATTTTTCTTTCGCAACTAAGTATAAGATAACACATACATAACATAAGTAAAAAATGAAGCTGTAATGAAGTAAGGCGTAGTCCAAATCAAGTAAGTTATTGTGGTTTTACCGATAAATGAACGATTGCAGTGTCGCGCGGTGACTGGGAGCGTCGGGTGATTCCACCGCCCAACTGCAGGCTCGTCAGGCTCATGACAAGTACTCTAATTAAAGAGATAATATCCCTTTATTAAGAAGCAACATCCAATGTCTCTTGATTTTAGTGGAGAATCATATATGGGCAATAGGTTTTGAGCTCTTTCTACCTTTTTTGTGTTTTGAATTTTGGTTCTTGTAACCATGATATATGTGGGAGATGTAATAATGAAATTTTTATGGCAATGGAGAGAATCCAATTTAGAGGTTTAAATCTCTTTTTGTTATTTTGTTGAATGACATATGTAGCCAAATTATATGGACATTGTATCAATACTTCTTACCTAATAATAGGTAGAGTCTACCCTAGATGCGGGTGTCCACCTGGTGGCCTCCACCAATCCCCTTAGCACGCGCCACGCTATCCGGACGTGCACCACCTCACCTCCCCCTCATGCACTTTAACTATCCTCCTCCCCCGAGACGCAGCTTCATAACTCCCCCCATGGCTCCCGCTCCCCACCTGTGCGACCTATGTACACTCCTTCAGTTCACAAGCTCCCAAAGCCTGGAAACCTTAATGGCTCCAGATTTGACACCCCCTCATTTCGACGCTCTTCTCTCGGCCACCTGCGACCTCTCCTCCCATTCTCTCCCTGCCTCCTATGTGAATTGGATCTTATCTCTTCACTGACGATGTCTCTCTGATCTCATCGTAAGGTGGTGGCTCTCCTTCCTCCCAATGCCTAGAATTCTCAATTACTCTCTCATGCCTCCTCGCAGGCGTGCCACCCCCACCTTGGGGCGAAGTGGTCATGGTAGGAGAGCCTCCACAGTTCTTCCACTACCCCTCCTGGCCAACCAGGACGGGTATGATCGTTCGGTTCCAGTCTCGCTGTGGCATTTGCTTGATGAATGGGAGGAAGAAGTCTCGGGCTCCCTCTCGACATACTGTTGCACCTCCAGGCACCGTCAGAGCTAATGGGTGGTAAAAAAACCTCCTTGCCCGCACGTTGCTCAACCTTCTAAACGTCTTTGTTCCGAGCCCCTCCAACTCGCCTTGCTGACCCCACTCCCCCACTGCTCATCCTCCTCCCCCTGCTCCTCCCTCCCCCAAGACCTGTCCTCCTCCCTCTGCGGCCCACCCTAACACCTCAACGCCTCAAGAGGCTCCCAATATTACAGTTGAGGTGACTACTCCAGACACACACATCTCGTTGAAGGCTCTCTTCATCAAAAGCACAGGCCTCTCAGTCAAGCATCCAAGTTTGGATAGCTCCAGCGACAGCGACAATGATTTCAGTGGCTGTCCAGTTATTGAAGAAACTCCTCCGGATGGCCCCTATTCTTGATGCTCAGGCCTCTATTCTACTTTCAAGTTTTTTTAGCATTTGCAAGTTTTTCTGGTCCCTTGTCAACAAACACACAGACAATTAAACTCAAGTTTTTGGTAAGCCTAGTTTCCCATCAAGGGCAGGCATAATTCTCAATTTTCTCCCCTTCTGTTTTCCCACTAAGGGCAGGCCCATTTTTTGTCCACTCTCAGGGATAATCACTATGTTTTTTACTGTATTTTAATAGATTAGCACCTGAACTTACAAAACAAAAATAGTAGGTAGAGTCTATGGTTATGGTCCGAAGAAGTGGAGTGAATTCGTCCTCTAGAGTGCCAATAAGGCATAATGTTTTGTATAATTTAATTTCTCATTAAAATAACATATATACATATTTTGTCCTTCGAGAAAAAAAAATACCATTTAATAGTGACTAAATTCAAGCAATAAGATGTAATGAAAAAAAGGTAAGAAAACAAATATACACTGTTACAACTCTTAAAAAAAAATTAAACATTTAAAGAAAAAGAAAGTAATGTACCATGAACAAACTTATACTTTGAGCAAAACCTAAACTCCAAATAATACCAACCTAAATCCATCTCAACCCTCAAATCTAGGAAGCTTTGAAAATGATCAAATGTTTCTAAATGCAAACTTGTTTAAATATACAAAAGCTTGAAAATAATTATACACCTATGAAAAACCGATCCCTCTCAAAATTTGATAAATATTAAATTAAAATGAATCTAAATTTATTATTATTACAATTTATATTATCTCTTTTTTAAATATGAAAATCTAACCTTACAACTACCTTAGATTTCTCCTCTTGATTTAGGGCAAGGGCGATACCATCTATCACCCAATTTATGGCAAGCTTGTTTTCTACGTTTGCCAAAGCATCTTCCGCCAATGAGTTATCCAATCCCATGCGTCACATCCCCTTCTTCTCTCCACCACCAGGAGTTTTGGGGCATATAGTGATGGCCATACTTAGCATCCCGGGGTTCATAAGTGTAACATTCATTTACTCATTAACCTATGTAGATCCATCTTAACTCTGGATCTATCATGCAAATCTCTTGATGTGCAAACCTCTCCTTGAGTTGATTTGGAGTTATGATGGATCAATTCCATGTGAAACATGGAAGGAATTACACTTATCTCTCAATCTGAGCAACATACTATTGAAATATTTTAACTTTGAGATTTTTTTTTTAACTTTTAATTGATATATATATATATATATATATATATATATATATTAAAACATTTCACTTAAGATGGACATTAAAATATTTTATTTATGGTCATATTATTTTTTTTTTCTTTATAAATGTTTTTTTAATGCAACAACGCTTCCACCTATAAAATACACCTATTAATATAGGTATGGACCTAATGGTTAAGAACATGTATTTCCTCCTAAAAAATCACAAATTCAAATCCAAAAAAATAGAATATATATTACTTGACCTTAAAAAAAATTATTATTATTATTATAACAAAAAATAACAACAATAACATATCAAATATGAATTTGAAAATAAACAAAATCTATAAAACTTTTTCAATAAAAAATTTATTAAATTAAGTTATATAATAAATTTTAAAATATTTCAAAGTTTATTACACAATTTAATTCCAAAAGGCCTAGTCAACAAGGTAATAAAATCTCCAATCTCACACGTTAATGATAAGGAGTGCTTTTACTGAAGTCAAGCAAAATGAAAATATTCACGTTGACTGGTAGGCTATGGCACGTGACCTAAAACTACTTTTCTTCCTTTCTATTCCCCACCAACCCACTTGTGGTAGGTGGATGTAATATTCCAATAAGGAATAGTACTATATGGAATATGCTCAACTTGCTTTTTATGAAGATTATTGTAACATATCCCAATAAATTAATTAGAGGTTTGCTTAATTCATAATCGCGGGGCAAATATACCACTTATATTAGTTACCACTCGACTTTTTTAATTACGTTATATCAGTTACCACTCGATTTTTTTTATTACGTGGACCCGCCCATGTTGTCTACTTCTCTGTCTACAAGGTCTGCAAGGAGATGCATTCATGTGGACAAAACATTTGAAACGTGACTGTTGGGAATTTTGTCTTTCTCCATTAATTTTATGTCTTAAAATATGCGAAGACTGCAATAACATTATCAATTTATTGACCAATAAGGAGTTAGAAAAATACTATTTTTGTTATATTAAAAAATATTTTTTTTTACTTGTTATGTTCAACATTAAAATGGATACAAAATTTTCAAATTAACAAAAAAAACTAATTACACCGAAAGGCGTACACCTATTGACAATGGGTACAATTAATGATCTTTTAACCTTATTTAATCTTAAACCCTAATATGATGGCTATGCATTGAAGATGCTGGCATATTCTTAGTCGTCCTCCAAAATCAATGGATTAGATTTATTGTTCATAACTTTCTTGCATTTATCAAGGCATCCGTTAACATGTTTACATTTTAACATTTACCTAATCACATTAAAAAATCACTGTAAGGATATGTAATTGCCACGTTCCATTTATCAACCTAATGCAGCCAAACGTTTCATATTACCACAGACAAATTACCACAAACGTTTTATATTAAGGACATGCGTTCTCAATATATTGGGGACACGCGTTCTCAGCCGCTACCTTTCGACATTCTCAACCGAAAGTTAGCAGCTGTGCTAGTATAAAAATCAATGCTAACTCATTACTATATACAACCAGAATAATAAAATAAAATAATTATTTAAGAATAAAAAAAATTGTTTAAAAATTAAATCATATTATCTACATTTTTAGAAACTTAATCATCACGAGGATTTTTTAGTTTTATATGTTAATTTGACCCATAAAAAACGAGAAAGACGAAGTAAAAATGAATACAAAGATATAAAAATATGTGGATCAAAATCCTATAAAGAAAATATGCAAAGTATTGACTTTCTTAACATTGAAATTTGATAAAAGTTAACCATACGTGGCATCAAAATCCTATAAAGAAAAAATGCGAAGAATGGACTTTCTTAGCGTTGAAATTTGATCAAAGTTAAAATACATTGCATTGCATATGTTTTTTAAACTATGGACTTTCTTAGCGTTGAAATTTGATCAAAGTTAAAATACATTGCATTGCATATGTTTTTTAGACTGGAATAAGAGAATATTATATTATTTAAAAAGTTGTAGCTAATGTTAACATCATAGAAATAAATTTGTTTTTAGTGGTTCTTGAGTTAATAGGTTTTTTGATTTTACATAAAAACAAATTAAAGAAAAAGTACATTCCAACTTTTTTGGCCACTTTAACAAAAAGACATAAGATTTTTGTGGTTTTACAAAACATTCAAATATTATTGTCACAGTTTAACTGTTTTATGTTTTGTCTTTTTTCGAGGATATTTTCTGTTTAATTTTGCTCGAAATCTAACAAGAAATTGTTGGATTTGCATATTTGAATAGTTAATTTTGTATAATCAGAGTGCTTTAGGTTTCTTTTAGCAAGCCGAATCTATTTTTGTATTCAGAAATGCAATTTAAACAACAAAAAATTGTGATTTCCTACAGATTTATGTCCCAAGATTCCAGTGAAAAGGGCCAAAACGTAGAACAATTAGACAACACAATATTGGTGACTCAACAAAAAGCATGAAAACTGTTGACCTCTTCTTGTCCAGCTTCTGAGGAGGGAGATCGTTGTTGTTCGATGTCCATTTACTTTTTAAATCGATGAACCATGTCTTCTTCTTTCATATCTCTTTGAGCAGAGCTTACATGATCCTTGTTGGATTCCACTAAGAGAGAGTCCTTGTGGAGGTTCAATACTAAGTTCCAGAGCATGCTTCTTTCAACTTATACAATTTCCATCCTTTTCGTTTATTGTGCTAGTGGGTTCATAATGTTTGCATGCTGAATGACGCAGTGATGTTCGTTCTTGTGCACCTTGGAGGTGACAGAGAACAATGAAGCCCTATTAGACTGTATCTACTCCTTGTGTCGCCTTAAAACTCTCCTAAACTCCATGACATCCTTGTTATTCATGATCACACAAAGGTTCCTTAAACCTACATAAACTTGGCATTGAAGAACACTACCTACACAATATCTCTTACCCAAAGAAAGGAAAGAGACAACCACCATTTCCCTTCACAGAGAACCAAAGAAACCGACCAGGAGCTTGAAAATGAAACCGAAAGACCAAATCAAATAGAGTGCAAAGTGGTTGCCTATAGTTCGTTCCACGACAAAGGTCTCACATATAGACTGAGAGACTAGGATCTTGAAACTGAAGAGTGCTAGCAAATAGAAATACCAAAGAGACCAATGAATAATGGAGAGAGATGGAGTAAATTCCAATGATTCAAATGAAAATGACCAGCATACCAAACCCATGATCCAGGCCTCAAGACTCCACCCTTCCAAGCAACCTTTGCAAAATTCCTCCCTGGCATTAAGATATATCTAGAATTCTCGATCTCTCGCTTAAGCTCCCTATCCTTAAGACATGACAACAAGTGGGTTCAATTGTGTGGCTAATTGCTTAGTACCATAGTGCCAACG
>JASDQU010366828.1:0-11387 GCA_032191745.1 Picea mariana
TATTCCAGGCCTAAGCCCCCTAGGCTCAAAACTCAGCCCCTTTCCCACCTTCCAGCCCCTAGTTTCTTGCCCACTCTGTGGACGCTCAGTCCCCCTTCACCCATTCATCGTGGTCGGTCTGCATCTAGGGGTGTTTATATTTTATTGATTATTCTGCATACATACAAGTACAACAACAGGCTCCTGGTCTTCAAACACTTAGGCTTCCTGGCCTAACAAACACATAAGCCTTCCAGCTTATACAAAACTTGGCTCACCAGCCTATATAACATGTTTACAATTCATTTCATATATCATGTTTTGCAATGGGCCTCGGCCTTGGGGACACTACATCGGGATTCTCGAGGACAAGAAAATTGAGACCCTTCAAGTCTTGAAATGCCGGGAGGATATGGACCATCCGAGGATTACTATCGAGAGTTGGGATATCAACATTCCCATGGACAGGAGGTCAGGGAAGTCCGAAGTAAAAACCCCGATAAAATCCGAGCCGTCCGTTTGAGAAGACATGTGTTAGAAATCCATAGAGAGTCGGGATATTTGGCATCGGGAAATCAGAGTTCCTAAGACTGTGAGAATTGAGACACCATAAATCTTGAAATCCCGGAGAAATCGGAACCGTCCATCAGAAGAGGATGCATGGCAGCCATCGGCGCCAATGGGGAAAGTTCTGACAGGAAGTTGATGATCGGTGTTGGGTCATCGAGATATCGGGAATCTTGGTGACAATTTGTTTATGTATTTTGGAATTGCGAAGCTTGAAACCTGATGAGTGGGAGCCAGCTGTCAGCGTAACGGGAAGTCAGGATTCCAAGGATCGGGAATCCCGTGAGTCAATACATTTTGGCATTGAAAACCCCGTAGCCCTGACAAGGGATAAGACTGCGGTCACGGGGGTAGTGGTCATGTGGGCCAGGAGCCTAGCCAGGAGAGCTAACGTGTGAAATGCGTGTCGGGATTCGAGGGATCGCGAATCCTGAGGACGTGTGCATTTGGACATGAGAAAGTCCGAAACCTCAATGAGGAGGCATGGCTGCGGTCATATAGAGGGAGGTCGTATGGACCCAAAAGAATATCCCTAGGGGACTAGTGGAAGTTGGAGCGCGTCTGGAATCGGAGGATCACAGATCCAAAGGGCATATGCATTTTGGCATTAGAAAACTCGAAACCCCGATGAAATGAGAAATATAAGGCTGTGGTCTCGTGAGCACAGTTGTGTGGACCATGGCATAGCTAGGAGGGGCTAAGGCCAGGCAGAGAGCTCATTGGTGATCGGGGAATCGAGAGCATAGGAACTCTCGACATTAGCAAGGACGAAATCCCGAAAACCCCGACATTGTCATCATGAAAGACCATCGCTATGAGCAGAAAGCCAAGTAGGTGCATGAAAGACCTGTGGATCGGGGATTGGCATTTTGCTGCTGCAAGCTTCGGGGATTCTCATTATTGAGAAATCAATGAAAAAGTTTGATTTTAGGTAGTGGGTATGTTACACCCCTACATGGGATTCCTGCCAGGATGCCATTGAATAACATTACTACCTTGTTGGAAGCTACGAGGAACAATACACTAGATGGACCACCCTGCGTCAAGAAAGGGACCATATAGTACTAGACTTCACAAATATTTTCCATACCCTGCGCACCAAGTTGGGTATCAAATACTATGAGCGACATCTAGTGCTCAAATACCATGACTATTTGCATATATACATTCAAACATAAATGGAGTTTTTGGACATCGCCTCATTAGGTATGACTTATAGATATGCTGTCAAGATCGAGCAGAAATTTAAGCAGAAGAGATGAGAGTTTGGATCTGCAAACTTCCCATAGTTGAAACAGGGAAAATGCGGCCCCAACCCACACAACAAGGGACATATCAAAGATGGCCACTCTTAGGACAACCATTCCAATCCACAACATAAGAAGGGAAATGAGAAAACGAAGAAGGACACAGAAAAATGGTGTGAATACCATAAAATCCCTTGGCACAACACTGAAGAATGTCGCTCCAAGAAGTCACTCGTGGCCAAGCTGAAGGCTTCTGAGTCAGAGGCCAATTCTAATTCCAAATCAAATATAGAAGGAGGGAAGCATATTATTTATGATCAACCCAGTGCCACTGTTTCTACCACCAAAGTCCATCCAAGTGAACCAAAAGAACCATAGGAAGGGGAATGTCTCTTTCACTCACATATGTGGGTAAAGGGGTCTCCTCTTCATTTAATTTTCGATAGTGACAGTCAACAGAACATGTTCTCAACAAAGTTTTTCAAGTGGTTGGGCTTGTCGATGACACCGCACCCACATCCCTACACCATCGACTGGATTCACCAAGGAAGAGATCTCCGCGACAGTCAACAGTGTCATCTTCCCTACAACATCAAGCATTTCAAAGATGAGTTATTGTGTGATATTGCTCCCCTTGAAGTTTGTGATGTTCTTTTAGGACAACCATATTTTTGGAAGCATCATGCTGTGTATGAGTCTAAACCCCACAATGTTATTATTACTTTGGGTAGACAATTGTACATGATACCAGAGGTAGCATCCAATTTATCTAACCCCCGATGCACCTTTGCCTAATGGACCAATCTATCATCGCTCATTGATGGAAAATGATGAAATCAAGTGTCATATCCAAGAGCTTCTTCAAAAGGGGAACATCAGACCCTACTCCTCCCCTTGCGGAAGCCCGATTCTACTAGTGCAGAAGAAGGATGGGACTTGGTGACTTTGCATTGATTACAGAGCATTAAACAAAATCACAGTCAGAAACCGATACCTGATTCTAGGATTGATGAGCTTCTTGACCAACTCAAGGATGAAAATTTCTTCAAAAATATTGACCTAAATTATGGCTACCACTAGGTTCTCATAGAACCAACTGATGTCTGGAAGACAACCTTCAAATCTAAAGAAGGTCTCTTCGAATGGTTGGTCATGCCCTTTGGCCTAACAAATGCACCAACCACTTTCATGAGGTTGATGGATGATGTATTGAGACCCTTCACCAACTCTTTTGTGGTGGTATATTTGGATCACATCCTCATCTTCAACAGAACTTGGGAAGAGCACATGCGGCATATTCAACAGGTTTTGAGCACTCTGCAGCAACACAATTTATATTCCAAATTGGAAAAATGTTCCTTTGGCATGAACATGGTCCAATACTTGGGCTAAATTGTTGATGAGCATGGGTCACATGTTGATCTATCTAATATCCAAGTCATCCGTGATTGGCCAGCCCCACCCACACTAACTGAGCTTTAGAGATTCTTTGGATTGGCCAACTTTTATCGATGGTTCATGTTGGGATTCTCCCATATTGCATGGGCCCTCAGCCACATGACCAAGGGTGGTAGCAGAGAAAATTTTGTGTGGGGAAAGGGACAACAATGGGAATTTTATGATTTGAAGCATCGCTTGTGCTCAACTCCAGTACTCTCCTTGCCCAATATTCAACAATCGTTCAAGATTTAGAATGATGCATTTGACTATGATGTAGGCACAATTCTCACTCAATGCAGTCATCTGGTGGCATACCATAGTGATAAACTCTCAAATATTATTTGGAAATACCCCACCTATGACAAGGAAATGTATTCCATTGTACATGCTTGTCGTCAATGGGAATACTACATTCTCTAAAAGGAGATGATCATCCACACTAATCACAAGCCTCTGCATTTCATACAGACACAGGGGAAGTTTCAAAACGACTGCCATCAGAAGTGGCCCAACTACCTGCAATAGTTCCATATCAACATCAAGTATATGACATGGAGAAAAATCGTGTCACTGACTGCCTCATTCGACCTCCCGTGGTTGCACTCACCACTCTTCTCCATTCTTGTGGACATGAGGCATATGAGTGGCCCCAACTTTATCAATAAGATCCAGACTTCACCACCACCTATCATCTCTTGGGTACATGAATGAATGTCACCAATTTTCACATTCAGGACAGGCTGTTATGTCATCTGGGCCATCTCTGTGTTCCTGCAAGTGGGCTTGCAAATATGTTTTGGGAATCCCACTACAGTTGGATGGCATGACATTTTAGCATGGAGAAAACTGTGGCCGTTCTCCAGAAACATTTTTATTGGCCAAAACTTCGACATGATGTCATTGAGTATATCGAATATTTCACTTCCTGTGCCATTGCCAAGCCATCCATAGAGAAGCAAGGCTTATACACCCCTCTTCCTACCCCTAAGAAGCCTTGGGAATCCATCTCGATGGATTATATGATTGGACTTCCATCCACCAAGAAAGGAAATGATTGTGTATTTGTGGTCGTTGATCGCTTTTTGAAGATGGCCATTCTCATAGCCCAGAATAAGAACATCACAACGGTAGATACTGCCAAGATCTTCTTCAAATGAGTGTGGGTCCATTTTGGGATACCACATACCATCATCTCCGACCAAGAAATCAGGTTTCTCAGCACATTTTGGTCGAGTCTCTAGTCACTATTGAACATCAAGATCACTAAATCCACTTCTTTCCACCCCCAAACAGATGGATAAACATAGGCCATCAATCAAATGATTTTTCACATCCCGCGCATGTACAACTCTAAGCATCTGTGTACATGGGATGAGTGTCTCCCCTATGTTCAACACAATTACACCAATGCTCTTCATAGCTCCATCTTCCATAGACCATTTAAGGTGGGACTGGGATTCCAACCCTTGGGTCCCATTGATGTTGCACTACCTCTGGAAACCACACAGACAGATTCTTCCCATGTTCAGTCTGAGACTGACAAAGCCACCNTTCAGGATGGAGACAAAGTCTGGTTACATTTGCAGAAGGAGAGTCTTACAGGGCCCCATCGGAAGCTCCACCCACTTTGCTATGGGCCTTATACCATCACCAAGGCCACGGGTAGCAATTATTTTGAGCTCAACACTCCACCCTTCCTTGGCTTGCACCCAGTGTTCAATGTGGACCTCCTTTGGACATATTTTCCACCATTTTTGGACACCTCAGAGATCGCAGAACATCTAACACCAACAAAGTTCAATCGTGATTGCATGGAACATGCAGCCACTGATTAGATAGTGGAAACACAGTTCAAGGGCACTCACGAACAAAGGATCCAACTTTATCGGGTTGTCAAGTTAGGGCCACTCCTCCAACAAGGAAAGTGGATCACCGGGGGCCAAATTTAGCAAAAGTTTCCTCACCGGATGGGGGAACTCAACACAATGGATACCATTGCTTCCTAAGGGGGGAGGAATGATCCAAATGAATATTGGTGGCCACTCACCTATTCCAACTGGCTATTCTTGACATTTTTTAGTTCAACACGTTCTTCTGTACTTCTTTGTAATTGTGGGTTCTACACTTCCAGAGATATCTGAAGCCCTACACATATTCCAGGTGGATACTGCTCGCCTCCCACTTAATCCAACTGACTTATTTTGTATGTTTTCATGTCAACACATATTGCTTTACTTCTAGGGCCATTTTGGGGCCCTAAACAATGTTTTTTTTGGCACAGTCAAATTGTAGACAATGTCAAAGTTTGATGGTTTCGTGCGTGTGGCCCCTTTGTGGCTTGGGGAGATAAGGGGAAAGAAGAGTACCCGTATCATTGGTTGGGATGTACCAATGAAGTCTCTGTGATTTGCAAGCGAGACTAAGGAAATAGTGTTAGTCATTCAAGGACATCTCCAAACTCTTCATCAACATCAATACTGATATTTTTATTTCTATAATTTGTAATTAGAATGTGATGGATCGTTGTTTTTTATTTTACAAGTCAAATCCATAGAAACTTAATTCTTTGCTGCTATTTTTAAATTCAATATCAAACTTTATACCTTTCACAGATCGTTGTCCAATTCAATTCACAAATTGATTGTATAATTCGTAGGATCTCTATAATTTTAATTGCAGTCCTGAGTCGAATCTCATTTAGTTATTTTTTAACTAATTGAAATTGTTTGAAGGGTTGATATTTCAATGGTCATTGTAAACTATTTACAAACCCGATTTTTATAGATTTTAGCATGGTTGTGTTAAATCAATTGCAAATTCGAAACAAAAACTTGAGCGCAAAGATATAGTTAGTCGCTGAGTTTGGTGACACTATGGAAACAAATTTTTGTGTGATCGTTATCAATGTGATAGCTTGAAATAAAATTTAATCTTTTTGTGGGAATTGTAAAGTTATTCCCATTTCCATATTTTTATACAAAACAAAACTCGTTGCATCACTATAAAATGTGTATGCGATTTCCAGAAGTTCAGAACCTCATATTCGTTGAAGATTTAATAGGCATTCGAAAATTTAATTTGTGAGGGTTGTTGTGTAACCAGTTAGCATTGGAATTTTAGCACTGTTGGGTCACTGTTTAGTTAGTTGCAATCTAATTTAGAACCGGTATGGTCCTAGCAAAATTTAATTTCAATCCTAATTTTAGACTTTCGTATGATCGTTGATATAATAGTTTAGAGTTGTGAAGGATCGCTTTCAACATTTTGCATTTAGAGAAATTAGGAAATGTACAGTTATTTTTATTGTTGCATTCAGAATTGAGAAAATCGTTGGTTCCTTGATGAAGTTTGCGATTTCGAATGTTTATCATTGCGTCTGACCATGTAAAAATTTAATTGCAAAATACTGTATTTTCTTTACATTAAGATCTCTGCGTAGTTGGTTAAAATTTGGAATTTAAACTTGTTGGGACGCTACACAAATTATATGTGATTACTGATTGAATCTCGTGAGGTTCACCGTAAAATTTTTGTATGAAGCTCTGGAATCTCAAATGGGTTGGGATGCTATCAACTTATTGGCAAGTTCAAAGTTTAGAATTCGATCTCTGTAAAATTTAATTGCAAGCCTTAAACCTCTCTAAATTCCTTGGATTCGATGAAATTAATAACATGGAACTCTTCGCGTTGGATAAAATCCATGCTCATTAGTTCGAGTGACGTTATCAATGTACAACCTGTGAATATTCTTGAATGATCTAGTTACTAGCACAACCACAAGTCACTCGTGGCTGTTGAATGCCGAAATCATCGATCCCTGGCAAGAGCTTTCAGTGAATAATAGTTGGAGTAAAAATGGTGGTTGGTAAACTTGGGCTCTTTAAAAAATGATATGTTAATTACTCAGAGGTGGCAATCAGCTAGCCATCATAATAAATTTTAAATATGATTAAGTAAAAGTAAAAAAATAAATATGTAAACGGATGTGAGGAAGTTAGTGGTTGAAATCACAACCATTGATTTATTGGGACAACTAAAAATATTCCAACAATATTTAATCTTGTCCATACAAAACTGATTAAGTACTAAAAACATATTAAATGTGCCCATTGTCAATAAGTGTATACCTTTTGACGTAATTAATAACCTTTATTATTATTGAATATTGTTTTTCTACAAATCGATAACTGGAGTATCGAGTGGTAGATCAGATTCGCAATGCCAATTTGATAGTTACATTTTCATGACCTCCCGCTACGTGTTAACTTAAAACTAATGTTATAGTTGTCGAGCCTCATTAATTTGTGTAACGCACAGCCAAGGATGAAGCTCGTGGAAGATTTACGAAACTACATAAACTGTTAACGACCCTCCTAGTGATTAAATATATTCCTTATTTTACAAAGAAACTAAGTTTTATGATGATAAGAAATATTATGTTGGAGTTGTGAATAATAAGTGAATGTACCCACAGATTTATGATATCATCTTATTGAAGTTTTAATTATTACTTAATCCATGAAAATTCCTTTATTAAAGTTATGCTTAATATAATAGAATTATGAGAATAATTATATGTACAAGGTGCACGATTTTGAAAATAGAAATTCTGTTTAGTACTTATTACTTGGCATTTCTTATGACGTGAATATTGTTATATTGAATTTGTTTTGTTCCTTTATATGTGAATATTCTTTTGAATTTGTTAGTACTAGCATGTGGTACAAAGAAAGAAATGAGACTTATAATTTTGGTAAAATTATTTGATTGAAATAGATGTATATTATGTATTCTTATATATAATTGTGGAATCTTTAGGGTTACTATTAAACGAATTGAAGGAAAGAAACTTACATTGATTCAAACAAATGTTTGAGTATTTTGAATATTGTAATTGAACTGTAATGGATTATTGAATGGTATGTAAATGTTTGAGGAAACGAAATATAATGTAACTTATGCTTATACTAGTGAGAGAAGTTCTAGTTTCATGTATATATATATGGTTCCTCATCATTTTATTATGGAAGTTCTTGTTGGTATAACTGGAATATAGTGTGTTAATTATTTTTTAATAGATCACATAATTATTCAAGCTCTTTAGATTTGTGTAAACTATATTTTTATGGAGTTGACCTCTCATAGATGTAATAGAAGTTGAGTTTTGTTAACGATTTAGTTAGCATTTTGACTAGTTGTTATGGGAGTATATACTTCCATGTTTCTCAGAACATTCACTAGTACTGAGATCTTAAATGGTCAAAATCAATTGGATGAATCCTGGACTTGAGCATTTATTACGTGTCTTGGAGGTCTTAACTTTGTAGGGTAGGCTGGGTGGATAGGCAACTTAGTTATCTTGAGGTGATATGTTTGATTTATCAATATCTTGATGTTGTAATTGATTCTTGATGTGCAATGGTGTATATGAGAATATAACGGGTAAATATTGAAGTGTGTTATGTTGCATATCACTTGTTCTAATTTTGATGTTAAAAAAAAAATTACTACTGTACTCACTTACATTGATGTCATAATGGAGGGGTGTTACATATTTGTAACACCCTATATCTTGGCCTTCAACAGTTAGAACATTTTTGTTTACTCATCTTAGTAATTAAATGCTTAGCATTGACCGGGCTCAGTTAGATCAGGATAGATATTTGATATGTGTTCATATAAAACTATTTATATGTTGCATGATATTAATTTTTACTTTTATATGCTCATGATGATGATAGCTCTTTGATTTGTTTAATCATGAAAATTAAAATGTGGAATTTAGGTACGTGGACACCAATTCAAAGTTATGTTGTGAATGCATACAGATGCACAGAATGATAAAAATAAACATACATTTCTTAATTCAATATCAATAAAAATATGAATTCTTATATGAAATTATGGTGTATATGCATGGATATGAGTTATTGGTGAACTAACCTACAGGTCGACAAGCTATGTAATAACCAAATGATTGTATTGCTGAAGTAACTTGGATGTTGTAGACATAAAAAATATAATGCATGTTATAAGTTATACTTATGATTTAATTTATGATTTCAAATATTACTATGATCTGTGCTAAGTGTGTTTTTGAAAGGATGCACAACTTTCCTAGAGAGTTTTTTTGATGACGTGACTCTAAGAACAATAGTTGCATAATATCGCTTGATGTAGGGTGTTGACCCTAGTTCTATGAGGGGTGGATGTATTTCCCACCGTTTATCCTCTGAAACCTAGAGTTGTGGTAGGGATGTGTGAAGCCATGCTATCCTAAACGTATGATGACAACATCTAGTTCCGTTCTGGGGAATATTGGTCAATATGTATGACACTGCCACTTACAGGTTCTATCTGGAGTCAGGTCAATATAGTTGACGCTCTGTTAGGGTCCTAACCCGCACATAGGTAGAACAATATATTCGGATGTAATAAAGGTCAATATTAATAAGGCCTTGCAATAAAATAGAATAAGTCGAATGTAAGAAGACTTAATAAAAGCTTTCGCTTCTAGAAGGATCTTCCTCTAGATGCTTCTTTTGATAGACATATTTAGTATAAATAGGAGTCGAGGGTATGAGAACCCTAGCTTGGAGATTATTGTAATAGAGATCTGCTCGACTGGAGGTTGCCCCCTCGAAGAGGCCCATGAACATTTCTCTCAGAATCAAAGTGTTATTTATGTCGTTATTCTTATATCATTTCAGTGTTATTGTGGTGATTGTTCTAGTTATATTACTATTATTCTTCCATTTTTAGCATTTTATTTCTATTCTGCATACTTTTTATATCTGGTATATTACAAGTGGTATTAGAGCACTTTCCTTGGCATAAATTGTGGGTAATTTTTTTTTCAGGGTAGAGATGTATTCCGATGTCTTTAAGCCACAGAGATCTGTCGTTATGCGCATAAACCCACGGTTGAGGGATTCATACACATAGGAAATACAAGTGGTTCTTAAGTGCAAATCTGTTGGCCACCCTTGTAACCCCTGTTGGTACCCCTTCAAGTGGTAGCGCATCAGACAAAACCTATGTACGGATCAACCTAGATTTCCTGAAGCCCTCTTTAGATAAACTGATCAGTCGCCTGACTGCCTTAGTGCCATTGGAACAACACTCAAGAAGATACTCTCTAGTACCTGGGTAGTTGGGTAGTATGACTAAGGGTACAGTCTATCCTCCTTAGTTATTGCCCTAATATATTGGTCTGAGTACTACTGTTAGACCCCGTACGTATATTAGAGAGCTATAGCATAGGGAAAACCCTTATCTATAGAACCCTTGAATACCTAACTGTTGGGGACAGAAACATAAACAAATTAAAACATACAAGATCTATTGTCACACAACTGTGTTTGGGTTGCCAAGTAACTACACATTTATTCATGGTTAAGAATTTGGGCATTTCATCATTGCAGTATTCTTCAGACCAGAGTATAACTCCGTACGTGTAAAAAAAAAAAAAAGTCTGGAATTTTTTTCACCATTATTTGAGACCTATTCCATTGGATTCATCTATTTTCCCTTATCACATTCATACATATCATTTTTCAGCAAAATTTTTGACCCCACCCACCCCTTTTTGGTTCCCTCGTCCTCATGGCCCATACCCGTAGCCAAGACTTGGAAGCTCGCTTCAATACCTTGCAATCTAGTCTCACCGAGACCCAACAAGAAGTGAAACAACTCAGTGCCAATGTTGCCACCATCAATACAACCATGCAGTCCTTAATGGAGGAAATCAAACAAGACCTGACCACCCAACTTGAATCTGTCTTTTCGACACTCTGCACCAAGCTGCATATCCCTACAAATAACCCTTCCTCTGACTCACCGCCACATAGTAAAGGTGAACATTCCTCTCATTCCCATAACTTTTAGCACCATCACTTTCAACGTGACCTACGCCTTCCGCGGGTGGATGTGACCAAATTTGATGGCCTAGACCGCACTGGTTGGGTAACCCAAATGGAACATTATTTCTCTCTATATGGCATTACAGATGACTTGGACAAAATCCGGTATGGTGTTCTCCATCTAGATCAAGAATGTTGGCAATGGAGAAAAACTTCTCGTCAAGGGTATATTGCTTGGACACACTATGTGGTAGATCTTTATGAACACTTTGACACTGACACCAACCATTTG
>JASDQU010366829.1:0-11541 GCA_032191745.1 Picea mariana
CGCGCATGCGCGCGTTTTCCATGGGCGCGATGCGCTTTTTAATTTTTTAGCCAATTTTGTATAGTTTTGGCCCTTTTGTTGTGCTGTGGAGTTAACCTTTGTGCCATGAATGACTGTTTTTCTGTGTTGATGATGTTGAGTTCTTGTCGCCCTGTGCGGACGAAATTTCAGTGATAACACTGAGGTTATGCACGAAGATTTTGAACCTTCCTCATCATCATATATGGTGATTAAATATATGGGGACAATAGGCATACATGTCCCACTTGATTCTCTTGTTGACCTTCACTGAGTTGTAGTAGTCATCGATGATCCTACCAATGGTGACATAGGGATGGTGTTTTCTTGGTCGACACTATCTTCCGGTGGGATTGTCTTTGAATTATTTAGTTATGCCTCCTCGTTTGTATCATCCGGGATAATTCTCAAAGGTCCTATCAAAGAATTAAGTGGAGGATGTTCCCCTAATATTTGCATATCTCTCTCGGCTTCTTCTAGTAACAATATCCCCCTTCTTTGTTCCTCGGTCGCTTCTGCTGCTTGATTTTCTTCTCTTATCCTAATGGCTTCTTGAGCAGTGTGCTCTATAGTCTCAACTTGTTCATCCATGGTCATTGTTTTGAATTTGGTCATATTTGGGTTAGCCATTCTATAGAGCACTTCCTCCCAGTCTTGGACGCCCTCAATAAATATCTCATCTTTGAAGCTATCATGAGTATATTTCCAACATGAGGACACCTGCGATGCGTGTTGGAGTACCAGGAATTTTTTATCATGCTTGCAAAAAATGGCTTGTGGGGAACCGATACTCAAGCTGACTCAATACCTCTTGTTTCTCTTATGCAGTGTCTTTTACCATGTAACACCCAGTATGAAAACCATAGGGTATGAAATCCCTCTTCTTATAATTTATCAAAGAGGCATTATAGCCTTGCAGAATGGTCTGGGAACAAATTTCTCCCAATATGAGACGATCCAGGACATGAACGAGGAGTAGGTGTGGTGCATCAGTAGCCCTGAATACTCTGATATAAGTGTTTGTTTTTTCAAAATACCAGTGGCCCACTTTGGAAATCATCTTTTTGGCTACTGCTACTGAAAGCCTTGGGAATTATTTTCTAAATATAATGAAGTGCACTCGGGCTATGAGCTCATCACATATCAGGGCATAAAATTTTGTGTACCTATCTTCCCACAAAATGTTGAAATAAACATGCATGGGTAACTCAGCAACAAGCCATCTTAAATTCATACCTGCAAAAATGTTCCTCGCGCAGACTACGTCCAACAGGTAATATGCCATGTAGAAAATCGATTTTTCTCCATATTTTGGTGTCTAGGCCTACAGGATGTTGATACTCAACTGCTTCAAAATGATGGCTCCCCAATTAAAACTGCTCCTAGAGATTTCCACAGTATATGCTAAGGGCATCCATGCCTCTGAAAACTTTGAGCAATATTTTTCCCCGTACAAGCGGAAGATTAAAGCCATTAAATGCATATAAGGATCTCTAAGGTTTATCGTGTTGTACCAACCATTTATCCTATTTGTGAACTTCTTATCTTCTTTCCACCGTGAGGCCAATAACCTGTTGGTGTCATGGAACTCATAAAAACTGACCAAAAATTATTTATTCAATTTCTCCTCTGGGTCTCTGAGTTTGTAGTATTTTTGTACCTCTACTGGGAGAAAGACACCAACACATTCACCCTCCCCATTATTTATCGTTCATTTAATCACGTTTGTGTGGTCAATTATCCATCCTAGGGTTTCGATGCAGGGCAGAACTAGGGTTCGGTAGGCCACCATATGCAAGTATGATCACCTAATGTTCATGAAAACCTCATCATCTAATATACTGACGTCTGGGTCATTGTGAGGTGTAAAATCTGGGTAATATTCTTGATTGATTTTGTTAAAAAGATCCCCCCAATGTGGGAGCATTACTTTAGATCCAGTGCTCGCCTATGTGTCCCTGAAAGATGGAGGCTAGGTAAACTGTTTCTTAGTGGAAGTTTAGATAACTGACTATGTCTTTGAAAAGAAATCAAGTTCCCTTGCAGTTACCGATGTCGACCCTTCGTTGATCTCCAATTCTTTCATTTTGGGTGTTCTTTGTGAGCGTCTGGTTGTCGGCTTTCTTGGAGGCATTTTCCTACACAAAACGAAATATTAAGTTGCAAGCCAACTGAGACAAGTGTTATTCGAAGAAATTAAAAAATGTAAACAATAAATATCGTGCTCACCTCTTCTTCACAGGAAATAACCTGGGCTTACTGGTAATTGAAGTGGCACAATGACCTGTTACCTCTTCGATGCTCTTTCTTGAGCCTTCGTATGCTTGGGAGATCAATGATTTGCGAATGGAATATTATGCTTAAGCACAAACTTCACAAATTTAAAACATACCTACCTTGTTGCATCGAGTCTTAAATTCAAGAGTAAATATATGATCTATACAATCTATAACATAATCCACATCATGCTCAATATTAAATGCAATGTAGGCTGGCGACATAGGAGCATGTTACTTTTAGAGTTCATCGGCGAATTCAATTTTTTTTATTTTTTTTTTAAGTTGATCGATGCATGACATCGTGTTATCATTTATGTGAAGTTCTTAATTTTCTAACAAATCACAAACCTTGTCCTTCACTTAGATAGAGGTGTCTCCTCAAATCACCCAAGCGTTCTTCTCACCTCAACAGAAATAGTATGATCTGTATCGGGGATTAGAAAGATTGTTATATGGAAAATGCAGATTAACCGGGATCGTTGGCGTTAGCGGATGAAGATTCGATCTAAAACCAAACAATTTGGTGTTCTAGCGATCAGTCGATAGTCAATGAGTGCATTAACGTCGACAAATTATCTTTGAAGTTGTTTCATGTTGGAGTTACTTCACACACACCTAGGATTTCTTTTTCCTAAGTTTTTTCCTTGTTTATTAGTCATTATTTAGTCTCATATATTTTAGGAACAATATTCCTCTAGGGAGAATATTCTCTTCAGTTTTCACTTTAGTTTGATAAGTTGAATGGAGTCTAGATGCTACATTGGTATTGTCACCATGCAACATTGGAATCATCACCAACTAATGCACATTGTCCTTGGGATCATCACCAGATTAGTGCATTACCCATGATTCCTTGATCTTCTCCTCACTTCACTTTGTTTCAGTCAATTAACTGAAGACTGATAGACTAGTTAACTCATCTAGGTGGCAGTTCATTCCCATCACTGCTCGAGAGACTAGACTAGGTGGTATTTTACTCCTGTAACTGCTAATGTGTGTCCAGATCACTCTAGACCACCACTATGGAGCATTGGTTGCTTCTCTAGTGCGCATTGGTTGAGTTATACAAAGTATATCATGTGTAAATTATTCATTATTAATTTGGTTAATGAGAATTATTCCATTCTTTCTCGCTTGATTCTTCTTTCTCAATTTATCTCTGCAAATGTGTGTGTTATTTTCTAGCTATATTTATTCTGTGTAGTTTCAACACATTTACATGGTATCAAAGCCGACGGACTTCTAAGAAAAATACACACCGAATTATTTTTGCAAGTACCAAAGATTGAAGACAATGGAAAAATGGAATTCCCAAAAGAATTCATTCTTACACCTTACAATTACTTTGCATGGAAGGAGAGGATGATCATGCATATTCGAAGCATAGGATTGTACAAGTTAACCATGAACACAAAAACAGAACCAATATCAGCCATAGAAAAATCAAAGTATCTAAATCGAATGGATGAAGAATTCAGAACATTTTGCAGTCTCATTTCTCTCGATCTCCTTTTTCACATATCTTCTTGTAAAACCCCTAATGAAGCCTAGACCACCATGGAAGGGCTCTTTGTAAAATGGAATGATATGAGAGGACACATGCTCGAGGTGGAATTTCTCACATTGGATTCAAAAATATTCGACAATATCCAATATTTATTTACAAAAATTAAGGATTTACTGTCGCAACTCAAGGCTTGCAGGATTGATAAATCTAAACAGAAACAAATGGTTCTCACCATTCTCTCCAAAATTGGTCTTGAATTATCAGTGTTCGTATCCACATTCCATTCAGTCAAATTCACCTCTGGAGCCACCGAGAAGATGCCTTCTCTTGAGTAATTTATCGAATCCATGACACAAGAGCAGACCAAGCTCATCAACATGGGAAAAATCAAAGGCCCAAAGGCGCATGCACTTACTATGAAATATGTAAGCAGATATCAATATCATAAATATAAAGATAAATACAAAAGGAAATCACATGCAAATCCGAAGAAGGAAGGGTACTCAAAACCCTTCACAGATGCCTCTGGATCTAAAGGTGGAAAGGGAAGAAAAGGGGAGAAATGCAAATACTGTCATAAAGGATTATATCCAGAATCTGCATGCATGCAGAAACAAATAGATCTAATGACTCAAATAATTCATCAAAATAACCTTGGAGATCACATCTCCAAGGGTGCCAAGAAGAAGAAGCCAAAAGATCAAAATCCCAAGAAAGGCAATTCTAGCCATGCCTTGATTTCCATCAACTCCTCTCTCGATGCTTGGATCGTAGATTTAGGACAATCAAATCACATGGATGCCACAAAAGAAGTCTATTATTCATTGGATGCATGCAAAGGTCCTCATATTCTGATGGGGGAAAAGTCTTCAGTCGAGGTCATCGGGAAAGGAAGGATTGAACTCACCAACGGAAGCTTCAAGAATGTGTTGCATGATCCCAAACTTTCTGTCAATATTCTCTTCATGTATCAGATGAAAATTTCTAGTATTGTAAATAAATTTGTATTCACACCTGATGCAGTGGACATCTATGACATGCAATCCAATTCCAGGGTTTCTACCGATGAGGTAAATCATCAATCTAGATTGTATGCATTTTCTGAATTTATTGAACCAGATTATGCTTTACTGCTTACCCATGCTGATGAAAGCAGTAGGATATGGCACGAAAGGTTCAAGCATTTAAATTTCATATATATGCAACAAATTATCAAGTAAGGATTGGTTGATGGTCTACCAGACATCCATTTCTCCAAAGGAATATGTGAGGGTTGTATTCTTGGAAAACACCCTTAAGAGAAATTTGACAAAGGAAAGACTCAGAGAGCTTCCTCTCCTTTAGATATGATCCATAGTGACATCATGGGTCCTTTTTCGCATCCATCAATCAACAAAGTGAGGTATGTGCTCATTTTTGTTGATGATTTCTCACTCTTCACATGGATTTTTTTTCTTAGGAAAAAATTAAAGGTCTTTCGACACCTCAAAGATTTCAAAGCCTCGATTGACACATAGTCATGAAAGAAAATCAAAATGCTCTGAACTGATAACGAGGGAGAGTATGTCAACCATGAGATCCAAAATCTTTGTCATGAGGCATAGATTCAGCTGTAGCACACAATTCTCTATACTTCGCAGCAAAACAGAGTTGTTGAGAGGAAAAACGGATCTCTAAAAGAGATGGCATCTTGCATGCTACATGCAAAGTCACTTCCACTGAGATTATGGGTCGAAGCACTTAATTGTGCAACCTACATCCAAAAAACATATCCCCATAGATCTGTCAAGGATAAGACCCCCTATGAGGCTTGGAGCAGTCTCAAACCAGAAGTGACCCACTTTCATATTTTCGGTTCATGTGCATGGCCCCAGATTCCCTCTGAAAAGAGGAAGGCACTTGATCCATAGAGCACAGGATGTATTTTTGTTGGATACCCTGATGGTGTGAAGGGATAAATACTCATTGATATTTCCTCAGACCAGCTCATCATTGAGCGTAGTGTCCAATTCGAGGAAAGTGTCTCGCATGTACCTCAACATTCGCATGCAGACACCTTTGTTCTTCCACCTGTCAAAGATGATGAGCATGAACATGTCGACTCTTCTTCAGACGAGAGTTTAGATTCATAGGATTCATATGATCCAGAGACAGATTCAGTATAGTCATATTCAAAGTCAGTGCATCCATATGCAGATGCATAGCCAGAGCAAAGGCTCAAGTGGGCCCAGACTACTCTTTAGGATGCAGGGGATATTGTTGGTGATCCAACCGATAGTAGGAGGACTTGATCTGATTTCAAGGAGCCTCCTCATGCACTCATTTCCACTGAACCATTTCCACCCAAGAATCTTTTATTGGTTCAGTCTTCAGATCCACAGTCTTATGGCGAGGCTGCTGGAAATCCATTTTGGGAATCCGCCATGCAGAAGGAATACAACTCCCTCCTCAAGAACCAAACTTGGGATCTAGTTCCCTTTCCTTATGGAAGGAAACCTGTCAGGTGCGGATGGGTCTACATGAACAAGAGTGCAGCGGTGCATGGCATTGACTATGATGAGACCTTCGCTCCAGTAATGAAGATGGATTCCATAAGTTTGTCACTTTCCATTGCAGCAGACAAGGGATGGGAAGTCCATCAGATGGACATGAAGAATGCATTTATTCATGGTGATCTCTCTGAGGAGATCTATATGGACCAACCCTAGGGATTTATGCAGGATTCATCTTTGGTCTGTCGACTGAAAGGATTTCAGCAGGTGCATGGCATTGACTATGATGAGAAATTCGCTTGAGTAGAGAAGATGGATTCCATACATTTGGAACTTTCCATTGCAGCAGCCAAGGGATGGGAACTCCATCAGATGGACGTGAAGAATGTATTTCTTCATGGTGATCTCTCTGAGGAGATCTATATGGAGTAGCCACAGGGATTTATGCAGGATTCACCTTTGGTCTGTCGACTGAAGAAATATCTTTATGGCCTCAAGAAGGCTCCAAGGGAATGCTATGCTAAGATGGACCCCTACCTAGTATCACAGAACTTTGTACGTTGTAAGTCAAACCTGAATGTTTACATGCTCAGGATAGCTGACTCACTTCTACTCCTATTTATGTATGTTGATGATTTGTTGATCACTGGTTTCTCGAGTTCAATGATTTCTGCAGTCAAGAGGATTTTGCATGATAGGTTCTTGATGATAGACATGGGTCCGCTACACTTCTTCCTTGGAATCAAGATCATCCAGGATGCATCAGGCATCAAACTGTCTCAAGCTAGGTATGCACGATATCTCCTTGAGATATTTCACATGACAAACTACAAGTCTTCTCCAACTCCTTTCCTATCAGGAGTCAAACTTGAGGATGGCAGGGACACTCCACTGGTTGCAGTAAATTGTACAAACACCTAGTGGGGATCTTGTTGTATCTCACACACTCCAGACCAAACCTCTCCTATGCAGTTGGCACAGTTTCTAGGTTCATGCAGGAGATGCATGAGCTACATTGGAAGGATGCAAAGTATATCCTTCGAACATACAAGGTAACATCACCTTTGGGATTCATTATGCAACAGACCCTACATTAGATCTCATCGAGTTCATTGATTCTGATTGGGTTGGCGATAGAATTAATCGCAAGTCCACATCTGGTTACTCACTCAGTCTTGGTTTCGGGCCTATTTGTTGGTCGAGCAAGAAGCAAGCTGTTATTTATCTATCTTCAGTCGAGGCAGAGTAAAGAGGGGTAGTTAACATAACCATTCAGGTTATGTGGCTAAAACATTTTCTCATTGAGTTGGGCATTCAGTTTCATCGATCGATTGTCTTTTCATGTGAAAACCATAGCACTCTGAAGTTCTGGAGAGATCCAGTTCAGAGGCAATGAACAAAGTACAACGAGATCCACATGCACTACATCCGGGACTTAGTACACGAGGGGATCATCGACTTACAGTTTTTTCCTTCAACAGAACAGACTGCAGACATCTTCACCAACACCTTCACTGAGAAGAATTTCCATTATCTTTAAACTCATCTTGGAGTGAAGGACACAGTTTCCTAGCATCTCTCAATTCTTCTTTTTACATACATTGTACCTTGAGGGGGGTTTTTTCCCATGAGGTTTTCCCTCTTTCCTCACTTTATTCCAATGTATCTTTTGTATTTGGGTACCTAACATGGCCTCATTGTGGGGACCCATTTTTTATTTTAACCATAGTGATTTTTAGGGGAGGTGTTGGAGTTACTTCACACACACCTAGGATTTATTTTTCCTAAGGTTTTTCCTTGTTTATTAGTCATTATTCAGTCTCCTATATTTTAGGAAGAATATTCCTCTAGGGAGAATATTCTCTTCAATTTTCACTTCAGTTTGATCAATTGAGTGGAGTCTAGATGCTACATTGATATTGTCACCATGCAACATTGCGACCATCACTAGCTAATGCGCATTGTCCTTGAGATCATCACCAAACTAGTGCATTACCCATGATTCTATGATCTTCTCCTCACTTCACTCTATTTCATTCAGTTAACTAAAGACTGATAGACTAGTTAACTCAGCTAGGTGGCAGTTCACTCACGTAACTGCCCGAGAGACTAGACTAGGTCGTAGTTTACTCCTGTAACTTATGGTGTGTGTCCAAATCACTCTATACCACCACTATGGCGCATTGGATTCTCCTCTAGAGTGCATTGGTTGAGTTATACATAGTATATCATGTGTAAATTATTCATTATGCATTTGGTTAATGAGAATTCTTCCATTCTTTCTCTCTTGCTTCTTCTTTCTCATTTTCTCTCTGCAAATGTGTGTGTCATTTCCTATCTAGATCTATTATGTGTAGGTTCAACACATTTACATTTCGTTGGTGCCTCTAGGAAAAAGTTCTGATGCCAACCCGATCATCGTACAATGCTAACGTGGAAGTATAGATATGACATGGGGGACATCAAAATATGACGTGGATAATCACCGAGCAATACGGACTGTTTACGCGAGAAAACACGTGGCAGTTGATTTGACCCTAGGGTGTGAGAAGCGTTTCTTTTCAGTGTTGGTGATTTGTTTTTGACATATGTTCTCGCACCCTTTCTCCCTCTCCACCAATGCTGACGATATATCGGTGATCAACGATCGACGATTGTTGTTTCCTATGTTGACGATTTACCTTTTTTATTTTGTCGATGTCGATAGTACATCGACGATTTTTAGAAAACTTTTTCGCAGGCCAGGATCATCAATCGACGCATGGCTCTGTATAAAAAAAAATTAAGTTGTGTGAAAATTAGTCTAAAGCCACATTACTTAGAGAAAAATGTCAAATTGTTCAACAAACTTCAAACAAAAATGAATGTGATTGATGATAAAAAAAAAATATAGAAAAACCATTGATCCCTACACAACTGACTCCATTCAGAAAATAACAATGTGGTACCCAAAAAGAAAAAAGAAAAATCTCAAAGACTTTTAGGGTGTGTTGAGTGCTCAAGAGGATAGAAACAAAAAAATAACAGACAATATCTATTGTCGCGCAACTATGCCTTTTGCATTCTAGTTGCAAAATTACTACACATTTGTTCCTGTTAAGCATTTGGGAATTTTGTCATTGTTGTATTATTCAGGTCGGAGTATAAGTTCGTAGGAGTAAAAAAAAAAATGAGTATAGTGGTCCCGCCTGTTGATATTATGGTAGTTGTGGGAGGTATTTACCTCCATGTGTAAACCTCATGACAATAGAATAATACGAGAAGCAAGAATAAACCCTAATTAATTGGTTAATAACCCTAGAAGACAAGTCATCTCAAGAGAATGACTTGTATTAGGTTGTTAGCCTCCAAGAGAAGAAGTCGGCTAAAGGAAATGTTATATACTAAAGAATTAGCACCCAGAATGAGAAGTCAGCCCAGGAAGTATGCTAGAAATAGTATAAATACAAGAGGCCAATCTTCATTCTCGCCAGTATTCTCATAACTGCAGAAGCAACACTTGTGCGCACTACAGTTGGCCAGTTTGTGCGCAAATTTGGAGGAGAGCTATTGTTGCAGCTGCTGTAACAAGAAGATTTTGGTTTTGGCTTGGACTCTCTCTTGGTTATGGTTTGGACTCTCTGATCAGCTCTTGTTACTCTTGGTTGGTGCGTTATGCTTGGAGAAAGGTGTGCCACCTTTGTTTGGCTATCTAGCCTAGGGTTTTCTTCCAGAATGATTCTATGTCAAGGTTAAGGTGCTCGGGGGTGGCTTCGGCCTATGGTTGGGTGAAAATATTGTTATATTGTCTATGGTTAAATGAGAACATCCATTATATTCTAACAGGTTATGGGGCCACACTATCTTCGGACAGTCTAACCATTGGAAGATAGATTGGGAGGATTTGCTCAGTTGCAGTTGCAGTTGCATCCATTCTTTGTTGCATCAACGAAACCCTAACCCTCTCATTGAGGCACCTTAAGTGTATGGATTGACCTAATTTCTGGATAGACTAGTGTGGCCTATCCTAGTGCATCTCTTGGTACTCTCAGTAAGCTAAGACGTCAAGTTTGATTTTTTGGTCAAATCTAGGGTTGATCAAGTCAAAGCAGACATGACTTACTCTATGAAGTCAGAAAACAAGTTAGAAGGGGCTTCTAACTTCAAAGCTTGGAAGACAAGGATTGATCTCATCCTTGCCAAGAATAAAGTGTAGGATATCGTGAAAGGAAAGATTGTGGAACTAGAGTTTGAAGAAGGAAAAGAGAAGGAACCAAATAACTTTGCAGTTATTGAGAAGTTCAAAGACAATGACATCAATGCCATGAGTATCATAGTGGATTCTATAAAATACCACTTGATACCCTACATCTCCCATCTTGAATCATCTAAGAATATGTACGATGCCGTAACAAACCTCTTCTCAGTCAGAAACATTGGACAAGTAATGAGTCTAAAGAATGAGCTCTGTGACATGAAGTTGAATGATGATGACAACATAACATTGTAACCTTGTGAGAATATCTTAGTTAAGAGATCAAATACAAGCTATTGAAGAAATCATTTCAGAGAAGGAACTGGTAAATATAGTACTCAATGGTCTTCCCAAGACATGGGACGCATTTTCCGCAAGCATGAACACAAGGAAGGAGTATCCTACATTTGAAGAATTTTGGACTTGTTGTGCACAAGAATAGTCAAGGATTAGTGCAAAAGAGAAACCTCAAAAGAAATACGATGATCAAGCCTTCACGGCAAGATTCAAGAATTTCAAGAACAAAAGGAAGTTTGGTTCAAGGAAGAAGCCAAATCAAGAGAAAGATATGTCATAAATACAATGCTTCAACTGTCGAAAGTATGGTCACTACAAGAATCATTGTCCCGAGCTAAAGAAAAGGAAGGAGACACACGAAGCATCAGTTGCCGAAGAAAGGAAACCCTTAAGGAAGACCAAGCAGGATAAAACAGACTTCTTCTTCTAAGACAAGGTAACAATATTCTTCATAGTTCTTGTACATACCATGTTTACATAGTTTTTGTATGTATCTTGCATATCTATAAAATGTTCAAAGAGAAACTACACCTATGGAATAACAAAAAAATAAGGACTGCTATCACAATGACTACAAGTCCGTTAATACACATGAAAGGATGAAGTACATCAACAACCTCTGGTAACAATTCATGTGGAAGTTATTACATAAGTAACAGCTGCAAGATAAGCCGAAATCAGAATCAAACTTGAAGAAACCTAGAAGGAGTAAAA
>JASDQU010366833.1:0-11541 GCA_032191745.1 Picea mariana
ATACCTTAGGATCTGTGTCATACAAGTGTTAGACAAATGATTCGTAACTTTCAAATTCACCAGCAACAATGTAGTGGAGAGAATATTTTCTCTTGACCCTTTATAAAGTCATTTATTTGCCTTTTCAATCAAAGGTTCATCATAAATACCATCACTACTGTCCCCATGATCCTCAACTGGATGACCGAATAAGTCTTGAATCATTTGATTTGTCTCATCAACTTGAACTATGTTATTATTTTCATCTACTTCCATGGAATCATTAACCTGATATTCATTATCTGCTTCAAGTTCTTCATCTTGTACTACAACATCATTTTTGCTACTACTTGGTGTTTCTGCATAAAGTTAGGGGGCAAATGTAACTTTATAATTACAAACAATCATGAAAAATTAGTGCATGTATAAAACATTATAAAATTTGAGAATATAATAAATATTAAAACAGATAATGAATGTATATACCATCAGACGATATTCATTTGATCCCCCATCCATGTGCCCATATTTTCTACAATGTTTTGTAGCTGTTGCTATTAAAACTCTTTTGGGACATCTAGTACAACAATTTTTGCAAGGGCAATAACATTTACCATCACCCTTTTCACCCTCTTTAATTATTTTCCCAACTCTAATGTTTTTTGACATTCTTCCCCACAGACTTATACTAAAACAAATATCTACTTTTTGTTCACCGAGAAGACTCACAAACCCTTTTTGAAGCATCGTTATTAAAGCAAACTTGTCGCAACATCCGTCAAATGCAACATATTTATATATTTTGTAACGTTGCAATTCTGACGTAAAAAAGTCCTAAGTGATCGTTGGTATTTTGACTTGGTGAACATACTAAGGTGACCATTGGAGGGGAAAACCTAGTTTTCAAAACGTCACAATTGTGACATACATCTTCACAAACATGGCAAGAGAGACGTTCCAGTGGAAAACGTGGCAAGAGAGACGTTCCAGTGGAAAACGTGGCAAGAGTGACGTTAACATGGTAAGACCAATGTTAACGTGGCAAGAGAGACGTCAATGTGGCAAGACCGACGTTATCGGGCAACATGATTTTTTTTTTTTATAAATTTCCTCTATTTTGCGACAATAAGGACAATTTCGTCCATAACGCCGCAAATAAAACGTCAGAATTTTTACAATATGTACTAGTGTATCTGCTTTAATAATATCCATAGCCAAGTGAGGCTCAAGCCTTTGTGGTGCCCTGGTTCACCTCCTCATGAATATATGATGCTTTGAATCCCCTACACCAACCCTTTGTTTGCTTGACAACTCTGAAACCGAAGTTATATCGGGTGGACTAGTCACCCCTGTAGATTTTATACTTGAAAACTGAGTTGGATATCCCTCTGAATCAATACTCTAATTAAATAGGTCCTCCTCAACTATGTCTCCCCACCTACTGTTGGATGATACATCAACTGAAAAACAACAATTAATGAATGCACACTCCCTTACAAACTGAGAGATGAACTCCTCCTCTTATGCTATCATTGTGGTACCAACATGCTACTTTGTTTACTTCTTCTTAGGACACTATCTTGCATAATGACCCATATCTACACAAGAAAATCATCTCAGTGTGATCATGTCTCTCTCTTTCCCACTGCCACTTTGTTATGGTTTGGCACCTCCTTTGGAACCTTGTCTAGCACCCTTGTCGGTCTTCTTCTTTCCCTTAGTCCACATATAAATGTCGTCATCACCCTCTGAAGTGTGATGTTTTCATAAAGATCCTAAGATGCATCTCAACTCCTCCTGTATGAATTCATCACAAATTCTCTCCGAGGTATGCATGACCTCTCAGGATATAATGCCTCATAAAAATGAACCCCAAGGTTTGGAAACAAGTTAAAAGTTGTCTTCACCAACAAGTCAAGATCCACAATCTCCCCAAATGTGACCAAATCGTATCGAATCTATGTAAATATGCCAAGGTATGATGTGACCATCTCGGAATCAAGCATCTGAATGCTCCTGATCTTGTCCCGCAGAACCATCTTCCAGTTCTAGTTTGGACTCTGGTAAATCTTGCACAATGAGGTGCATATCTCAAAGGCATATTATTTCCTAGTCAAATGGGGTATGATGTGGTCCCTCGCCGCATCTGAAATAGTCCTCTTCACCTTGTTATTCCTCTTCTCTTCCTTAAACAAGGGATCAATGATGAGAGAAAGAACAACAAGATCCTGAAATATATCCCATAATTCAAGATCCTCCATGAAAAAGATGATCATGGTATTCCAAGGGGAACAATTTATAGCTTCATTTAGCCTATCCTTTTCATGCATCTCAGACACCAACATGGTTTTCCACTAAAGCTCACATTGATGCTAAAATTGCACAATAGTACTACCTCACTGCTATCAACATAGGTGTGAAAAGAGGTAGTCCAGCTACAACCTCACTCCTAACAACACAGGTTTGAAAATAGGTTTCCCAACTCAACCTAACTCATGTCCACGTAGGTGTGAAAAGAGGTTGCAAACAAAAGTCCAAAACAGTCCTACAAGTCATCCAACAAATCTTCCCACAAGATTTCCACTAACTTTTCCAAAAACCTATCCAAAAATATACCAACAAGTTGTCACAAAACTACCCACTGAATGCTCTAGAAATTAGCAAGTCTAAGCCACCAAGGGCTCCAATACCATGAAGAAAAATGAGGTACTATGAGCCTGGAAAAATATGTTATAAAAATAGGATCATGGAGCAATAAAATAAATTAAAAACGGAAATAAAACACATAATATACACAATAAAATAGAGACACAGATATACATTTTTCACTCAATGTGGGCTACGTCCACCAGAGAAATTGTGAGGTCCTTCCTTATTATTATCCAGCAAAATGAAATGATAAAACCTAAACCACACCCATTGTAACTTCCTCTTCTTTCTCTCACATTATCCTCTCTTAGAATACAATATTTACCATAATACACAGCCACAATAGAATTCCCTCATAAAAGAGGGTTTCCTTCTAGGGAAAAAAACCCTAACATAATCTCTACCATCAGATTTGTGACTTAATGATGAACTGTGAGTATTGACTATGAAATCACAATATACATTTACAAGGAAAACAATTTGTCTGGGTCTTTGCCCTTGAGCCATGCTAGCTCCAAGACCCCATAGAGGGGTAAATCCCTCGTGCAACCCCCCGTGTTGAGGGCTGTATAGTATTTTGGGGTGTACAATATTCATGGGGTATAAACACGGTTGAAAACAAAGACCTCTGAATTAGGAAGATAATCAGGCTCCACAAACAACAATCTCCCACTTAGAGACTGATCACAACAACTCCATCGTTGTTATATATACTGGACTATGATCCTTCTTAAACCTCAAAAATTTCTCATCTCCTCCTTCATACATGAAGGCCAACCGAAACTGAGTAGGAACTCAACTTCTCTATGGTTACTACCTTTGTTAACATGTCTGCAAGATTCTAGGTAGTATGGATCTTTTCCAACTTTAGTTTTCTATCTTCAAAAGATGCCCTTATGAAATGGTACATGAGATGTATATGTTTAGTCTTATAATGGAAGGATGAGCTCTTTGCAAGATGAACGGAACTCTCTCTTTCATAGTACAACCTGCTATTCTCATTCTTCTTTCTTGATTCCTCCATAAACCTCTGGAACCAAATCATCTCTTTACTAGTCTATGTAGCAACAACATACTCTTCTTCTGTTGTTGAAAGTGCAGCAATATTTTGTAGTTTTGAAATCCAACTTACTATTGTTCCACTTATAGTAAAAATATACCCTATGGTGATCCTCCTCCTATATTTTTCACCTACCATATTTGAATCAACATATCCCTATAGAACAGTGTTTGAACCTCCAAAACATAATGCATGAGTAGCAATACCTCTCAAATACCTGAGAATCCACTTTATTCCCTCCCAATGTTCTTTATCTATATTTTTCATATACCTACGCACAACTCCCAATTCATGTGCAATATATGGTCTTGTGCAAACTATCACATACATTAAGTTGCCAACTGTTGATGAATAGGGGACCCTGAACATGTATTTTATCTCCTCCTATGTCTTTGGACACATTTCCTTGGTTAATTTGAAATGGATGGACAAAGGTGTACTACCTGGTTTTTCATTCTGCATTCTAAACCTCTCCAACACCTTCTCTATGTACTCACCTTGAGACAATGTCAATTTGTGATTTTTCCTATCTCTTGTTATTCTCATACCAAGGATTTTCTTTGCAACACCCAAATACTTCACCGAAAATGAATTATCTAATTTCTTCTTGAGAACATTTATATACTACATATTAGACCCTGCAACAAGCATGTCATCTACATACAATATCAAGATAATATAGCTTCAATTTTCTAGTCTTTTAAAATAAACGCAGTGATCAGAATGGCATCTACTATAACTTTGTTCTGTCATAAACCTATCAAACTTCAAATACCACTTCCATGGAGATTGCTTTAATCCATACAAGCTCTTCTTCAACATGCATACCAAATATCCCTTTCCTTTTACCTCATACCCTTGTGGCTACTACATATAAATCCCTCCATCCAAATCCCCATAGAGAAAATATTTTTTTACATCTAATTGTTCAATATGAAAATCTTCTACTGGAACAAGACTTAAAATAGTCCCAATTGAAGTCATTTTAACAACAGGATAAAACATTTCATCAAAATATACACCTTTGTTTTATGCAAACCCCTTTACAAGATTTCTATCCTTGTAACTATTTTTTTCTCCATCTTCTTCCTTTAATCTATAAACCCATTTATTCTTCAATGCTATTTTTCCTATAGGAAACTGAACCAAGTCCCAAGTCTCGTTATTTACCAAGGAATAAATTTCCTCTTTCATGACTTTCTCCCACTTCCTTTTAGTGTCTACTTGCGTTACCTCTTCATAACTTTCTAGTTCACAAAAATTAATCAACAATAAATAATACAATTAAGGAAAGTATCGCTCAGGGGGTCTACTTAACCTGCTATATTTTCTAACAACACTTGCAGGATTTTGAGGTACATGTTTCTCCTTTTGTACATTTTTATTTTCTGGTACCTTTGGAATTTCTTTTTCAGTGATCTCATCAAGAATTGTGTATTATGGGTTTTCTTCTTCTTCTTTCCTTCCCTACAATTGGTCTTTATACATGACCTTTTCATTGAATATGACATATCTAGTCCTAATGATTTTTTGATTTTTATAATCCCATAAGTGATAACCAAAATCATTAACACCATATCCAATAAAGGTACAGTTCTTGGATTTTTCCTCGAGCTTTGTTATATTTTCTTTATAAATATGGACAAATGCTTCACAACCAAAAGTGTTCCGAAAATAATAGTTTACCTTCTTAACATTCCATTACTCCCCTGTAATTCCACCATCCAAATAACTTGAAGTTATGTTGCTTATCAAGTAAATAAAAATATCTACAACATCTTCCCAAAATTGTAAGGGAAACCCTGCATGTAATTTCATACTCCTTGCACACTTCATGATTGTCATCTTCATCCTTTCTAACACACCATTTTCTTGTGGCATTGTTGGAACTATCTTTTCTCTACGAATCCCATGGTATGAACAATAATCATCAAATGCCTTGGTGCAGTATTCACCTCCATTACAAGGATGATTTTAAGGATGGAAATTTATTTTAAAATGTAGAAACCTTAGTGAATCTTACTTATCCTTCATATGACAACTATAAATGTTTGGCGATATTTTTGTAAAAATATTCAAATTTCTAAGGATTTTATATAGTTTTTATAAAACTTTGGCAATTTTTAAGGTAAAATAATTTTATCCTATAGAATTTGGGCGAATCATTTTCAAAATAGCAAATCTTGTTTTTGGAAAAACCATGGAAAATAAGCCCATGAGCGAAATTTATCCCCTAAAATCATCTATTCTCCATTGTCTAATCTGATACAATTCAACCTTTTTCTTGTGATCTCATTTTGAACCAAAGCTTTCCATTTCTTAAAATTATCCAAAACATCATATTTTTGTCCAATGCAATAAAAACAAATTTTTTCTTGTTGGATCATCAATAAAAGTAACACAATAACAAGATCCACCAAGAGATGATACCTAAGTTGGTCCCCATACATCTATATGCACAAGATCTAATTTTTCATTCTTCTTTACCTTTCCAACTCTCATAAATATGACTCTCTTCTATTTTCCATAAACGCAATGCTCAAAGAAATCCTAATCAATTTGTTTAATATCCAGAAACAAATTTATTTTGTGAAGTATCTGCATCCCCTTCTCACTCATGTGTCCAATCCTATGATACCACAATATTGTATCCACTCCTATAGAAGCTAAAGAGATAGAAACGTTAGTATTACCAATACATAAATACAATGTACCTACCTTCTCTCCCTTTTCTATCACCCATGATATTTTGGTGACCTTCCACACCTTATCTATAAATATATATATACACTCTTCACTTTCCAAGTACCTGGTTAAAATTAGATTTTTCCTTAGACCTGGAACATGTATTACCTCTTTCAACAACCATTGGTTTCCATTCTTTTTCTTTATTTGTACCTTTCTCATTCCAACAATTTTGCATGGTGCATCATCACCCAAATGAACCTCTCCAAAATCACTTTGAACATAATCTATAAAACTTTTCCTATGGGGTGTAGAATGAAATGAAACCCCTGAATCTACTACCCAACACTTAGAAACATTATCTACAGAAAGAATCAAAGCATATTGTAACACATCACTTGCTACATTTTATTCCTGATTTTCCTTGTGTTGTACATCTCTTTGTTTCTTTGGAGCTTTGCAGCATTTCTTCAGATTTCCTTTCTTCTTGCAATTCCAACACTCTATCTTTCCAAGTCTGGATTTGGATCTTCCCTTCCTAGACTTCCCAGGTTTCCCTGGACTCTTTCCTCTTTTCCTTTGTCTTCCCTTGGTTTTCATAGTCAAAGCATTACCTGATGTCTCACCTATGCTTTTCCTTCACATTTCCTTGCTAAGAATAACACCAACAACATCATAAAAGTTTAAGGTGTTTGAACTAGAGATAGAGTTACTTACATCCATGACCAAGCCATTCCATCTTTTTGGAAATGAAAATAGAATCAAAAGAACCCTAATCTCATCATCAAAGATCACTTTTACATAACTTAAATGACTAGTGACCATGTTAAACTCATTTAAATAGTCAGTAACAGACCCACCTTATGACATCTTCATATTAAGCAAACACTTCATTAAAAATAACCTATTGGAGGACAAGGCTTTTTCATACATTGAAGCCAATTTCTTCATCAAATCCTTTGTTGTCTTTTCACTTGAAATGTTAAAATCCACCATCATTGCCATGCACAACCATACTGTTCTGAGTGCCTTTGTGTCAATAATATCTCGTTCTTCATCTTTCATACTTACCGACTTCTTTTATTTTTCATTTAGCGGTATGTAAATATCCTTTTGATATAGATAGTATTCCATTTTCATCTTCCACAACTAGAAGTTTTGGATGTTAAATTTCTCGACCCTAAACTTTCATTCTTCCACCATTTCTCCCACT
This sequence comes from Picea mariana, assembly GCA_032191745.1. Classification (NCBI taxonomy): domain Eukaryota; kingdom Viridiplantae; phylum Streptophyta; class Pinopsida; order Pinales; family Pinaceae; genus Picea; species Picea mariana. The sequence goes on from JASDQU010366833.1 coordinate 7,587, forward strand.
CTAACCAGGAAACCTCTTTCTTTCCTACAAGCTACCTTTCTCTCTGATACTAGTTGTCAGAAAAACATGATCACAGAGCAATAAAATAAAACAAACATGGAAATAAACACAAAATATACACAATATAATATAATAGTGACATAGATATATATGGTTCACCCAATGTGGGCTACATCCACTAGAGAAATTTCTAGGCACTTCCTTATTATTATTCAACAACATGAAATGATACAACCCACAATACACCCACTATAAGTTCCTCTTCTTTCTCTCACACTTTCCTCTCTTGGAATATAATATTCGCCATAATACACAACCGCAGTACAATTCCCTCATAAAAGAGGATTTCCTTCTAGGGATAAAAACCCTAACATAATATCTATTGTCATATCCGTGACTTAATGATGAACGATCAAGATTGACTATGAAAGTACAATATACATTTACAAGGAAAATTTTCCTTCGGGATATTCGCCCCCAAACTCCCCAACTGGAGCGATGGGTCTCTTGGACTGCGGATGAGGGTAAATCCTCCCCTGCAACTCCCCTTCATGGAGGGTTGTACAGTCCTCCGGGGTTTACAGTCTTCATGGGGTATAAACACAGATGGAAACAAAGAACTAAGAATCAAGAAGATAATAATGCTCCAGAACCAACAAAATAGGTTTGTCTTTGACCTGATTTTGGTTCTAAGATTTATCTTCAAGACTATCCTTTCCTGCTATTTTAGGACAACAAACATTCAAGTAATTTCTTCTCACAATTTTATTGGTTAAGTGATCTTTTGAGGTGCCCTAGAAAGTGCTTTTGTAACCCATTGTTAGCACATGAAATATACTCAAAACAAATAACAGTCATCATGATCTTTACAAATCTAAATTCTTATCTAAGCATCTAAGTATGCATGAAAATTGACACAGGTATTTTTGGTCAACATGACCTTGGATAAAACCTCCCCGGGGAAAACTAGTTTGTAGATAGATGTATACAGAATATCTTAAAGAAAAATATACAACAAGGAAAACATATACAATTGAACATAGTACAATAGAAACCCTTCTTAGATGCTTTGGAGTCCCTTGAATATGTTCCTCCTAGCCCCTTCAAGCTAGGTGCCCTTTGCCTTGGTGCACCCTTCTTCCTTTTTTAATTTCTTGGCCTCTTTCCTCATCCCTTTACCTTTTCCTTTAATATTCCTTTTCCTTTTCCTTTTTCCTTTTCCCACTTGAACCTTGCTAATATCTTTCCCTCTTTCCTTGGGCATGGCACTCTCTACACAAGTGGTCCATCTTGCTTGGCTTGGTGCACACTTAGCCTTAGTGTGACCCTCCTCTAGAAAGACCTCCCTCTACCTGTTGTGGACCCTTATCCTGTCACTAAGGTTCCCTCTAAGTAGTGCACCTCTCCTCCTTCATGAAAGCTCTCATGAAGCTATGGTGTTCTCTCCTTGAAGCTTTGCACCTCTCCTCCTCAATGTGTACCCCTAATCTTGGAATTCACCCTCCATCATGTGACTTCCCCCAACTCCATGGAAGCACATCCACACATGACATGTGCCTTCCTCCCTCAAGTACCAATGCTTGCTACCTTGTGTTCCCTCCGCTCCTCAAGAAATGCACCCAAGAATGAGCCTCTTCCTTACCCTTTTTCCTCCTTTAGCCTCTCTTTGGCTAAGCCCTAAAATATCAATGGCCTAGATCCAATCTAGTCATGTCTAATCAATGGATGAGATTTAATCCAAAAATCTCACTTAGGAAACCTACTTTCCTTAGTTTTCCTCATGTCCTTTAACTCACCCACAAAGTGAAGTAAATGTCACTTTAATAACTTGAGTTACATATTTCACTTTTGACTTAAACTCCTAAGTCAAAGTGAAATTAGAACATAAATTAAAGTAATATGGGAAATAGTCTCCCCCTTTATGTTTAGAGAGTCACAAACACAAGGGGACCACTATCGAAGGTACCTAAATCTCAACAGTACCAAAAATGTACATCAACTATGTATATAAACACCATACCATGTATCAACCATGTACATCAACAGCATACCATGTACCAACCATGCACATCAACCATCACCATAGACCATGTACCATGAAATGTGCATCAACCATATGCCAAGACTATGTGCCAAATGTGTACGAATAATGTATATAGATCACCAACAAGTTCCTCATACATATACCAAAAAATGTGTCTAAAACTATGTGTCCAATATCCAAGATGCTCCTCAAACCATGTGCCTCAACCATATAACATTCCACTCATGACATGTCTCAATCATGCCATACACCATAACATCATCAACATGTAACCATCAAAACATGAATGTAAACATACCTGTGACTCTGTAATAGACCTAGTGTATGTGATCATAGACCTGCATACCTTCCTCAAATTCAACAACAAGAGAATAGCATATTCATCAATCATTACCTTAGTCTCACGGGAATAGCTTTGGATTAGTCACAAACCATAACATTTAATAAGAATAACTTTGTACCTATGATGAATAAATTTTTGAAAATTGTACCCAATATTCTTGAGTATCGTCTCTGCAATTCCCCCAATTTTCACATCTTGCAACATCATAGAAATGATGTTATAGAAAAAATGTCAAAGCTTGATAAGTTCTAGCTTAGTCTATAAAGTGAAATTGTAGAGAGTTCCCCGCATGGAATATTTGCTATATGGATATGAAAATTATAAAAACATACGAAGGCCTGTACTCTATCCAATAAATTTGGCCTCATGGATTTTTTTATCTTCTATCAATAAGTTATGATGGTTTTACCCGGAACACCTGTTTGACACTAGTTCTAGGACTAGCCAAAAACCCTATCTTCCACAGAGAATATATCCCAAAATACAATGAGCCAGAAGATGAAATGTATACCGTAGGTATCATGCCATGTCATATCAATATCCTATATATTTCATTATCTGAATCATTTTAGAAACAAAGTTATAATGAAAATGGTAAGATGACCTATAAATGGCATACCTTAGAACACATCCTCATAAGATTTCATCCTCCCTTGGAATTTTTCCCTTATTTACTTCATCTTCCCTATGAAAAATGCCTCATATATCCTTGGCTACCTCAGATAAGAATCACTCGATCAATTAGATAGAAATTCAATGAACTTGTGTGTATTTGTAATGCACTTATGAGATACTTCTTGAGGTGTATTTATACTTTTTCTAAGTAACCTCTTTCCTTAACTTTGGGAACTATTTCCTTAACTTTATGTAATGTCCCCACTTTGGGACATCATCATAGGGCAGAGATTTATGATGACCAGAGTAGCCAGATGGGTGCTAGAGCGAGTACAAGGGTGTTTGAGAGGCATTGTGGGTTCCATCTTGCATTGATGATCATATTCCATCATTATGAGCCATTCTGCATAGATTGGCTTTGGTTTTGTTGCATTCCGACGATTTCCATGATTTTGACTATTTTGAGCTATAAGTCAATGGAATTCACTGAAGAGGTCATTTTGGGCACATTACTTAGAGGAACCTCTCAGTGTAATAGCTCATTGGAATCAGGAGGNTAATTAATTAAATATTAATAAAATGAAAGTCACTTTGGAGGGAAAAGGTGAGCCAAAAAGTATAAAGGAAAGTCAAGGGCCTCTTCTCATGCATGCATGTATGATCTTATTCTAATTTCTGGCTTCTAGCTAGTGAGCCCAATATTGGGGGTTTTGAGGGTTTTGACATAACAAACCCTAGAGAACGATTCGGTGGTGAAAGATTCCACCTATCTTGTCCCAAGCTTGGTCTCAGAGATGGAATACTCTTCCACACCATTCTAGTTCCAAATCTACTCAGTTGCAGGAGGATTCTACATCAGTTTCATGTGTAGATAGAGAGAGGGTGCACCAGTTGAAGGATTCCAACAAGAGGGGTGCACCATCTTTGGAGAGAGATTCATTGTAGGAGATTGG
>JASDQU010366834.1:0-11541 GCA_032191745.1 Picea mariana
TAAGTCACTCATTGGCCCTATATCCCGTGATGTTTCCATGGGTGGAGTTAGCACTGAAGAGAGGGCGATTAGTCATTCTCAATACTTGGATCTCGTTTATTCACAAATGGGCACACTATATGACTTGATCCCTGATGGTCCTCACTCGTCTACAAATCCAACCCCAACACCTCCAATAACTTATCATGTTGTTGATGGTGTGATTGGAAATTTCCATGTTGAGACTCAGTCTAAACAAACTAGTCATGTCAATCCTAATTCGAATATTGCTAATGTACAAAACAATTCTCCTCCAACTCCTTCTCCCGGTAAAACTTTTGAAGTTAATTCGGTACAATCTACACCTATTGGTAAAAATCAAAATAAAAAGAAAGGGAAGGGAAAGAATAAGGAGGAAAAAAATAATAATAAACAATCTGATAAACCAAAAACGTAGCCTTCTGATGAAAAATAAAAGTGTAAACCTCATTATCCTTGTCTAATTTGTGGTGAGGATCATTATACGAAAGGTTGTCCACGATGTTATGAGTTTACTAAGTTACTGCAAGGGACTAGGACACCTCGTACACCCTTGATTTTTTCACAACCTTTTCCTTCTCAACAGTAGGCCTAATTAGTCACTCATGACGGACCTTCTCCCTCTACCACATCTTATGTACTTATGTGTATTGGTGACTCCAAGAAGAACGAAGTTGCAGTCGCTACTCGAGCCAAAGATTATTCACCTTCGAAAGAGAAAGTTGATGATTCACCACCTCCGTTGGTTCAACCTCCTCCATCAACTTCACCTCCCAATGGCCCTATTCATCTCGAATAATCGATTCTAGACACAGTTATTTGTCCTCCTCCTAAGGGCGTTGTGCTGCTCAAAACTATAGTATTGTAGAAGATCTTATGCATGCACCTTCTATGATGTCGGCTCTCGAATTCCTTCAAAGTTGTCCTATGCAATGTAAGGCACTGTTAAAGGATATTGGTGGAATTGATCCTAATGATACGAAATTGATAATATTTTACTTCGAATATCATATTCCAAGGCTTCCTACTCAGTTATCATTTCATATACAATTTATTGTGGAAAATAAGAATATTCATCGAACTGTCATTGATGAAGGAGCCTCAACTTGTGTCATGTTCGTCACTTGTTATAAGGACATTGATTCTCCTACCCTTGTCGAGTCACACAATACTCTTAAAGAATTTAATGGTACAAGATTTATACCTTATGGTGTTCTTCCTTCCTTATCTATTACGTTAGAAGGAAAAGTGGTTACTGTTGAGCTTGAGGTATTTAATGCACCTCTTGATTACAAACTTCTACTTGGTCGTAGTTGGATTGATTCCATGTGTGTAGTTGTTTCTACTCTTTTCTGTGTGATACGTTTCCCTCAACATAGATAATTTCTTATTGTTGATCAACTTGCCTTATTTAATTTGATTCTTGTACTAGTAATGTACCTTTCATTGTGAAAACACCTCCCGGTTATGAGAATGTCGATGTGGATCTCTTAAAAGATTCATCGTTAATGGGTACATTCCCCATTCCAATTCTTGATACTCCTACTCCTTTTTTCACCTCAATTAATATGATATCAACCATTATTGGTGAAATCCTTGAGTCTTATGACCCTTGGATAGTACCTATCTCTGACGAATCTCTTCGTTACGGCGACAAAATGCCTTTAAGTTCAGTAGAATTGGCTTATCAAGCTATTCAATCAACAATTCCCTATCCTCATTCTCTCTTAGATACGTCTCCGGATCCATTTCACTTAGTCTTTCACACCAATGAAATGATTATGACAATCATGTCTATGGAAGATACCTCATGGGATGATGGGCATGATCGTTCTATTCTCTTCCTAGAACTTGAGACTATAGAGAGTTATCAACGGATTTCAAATCCGTCTACTGTTGTTACTTTTTTCACTATTCCTGAGACGATATATAATGTTTTGTATGAAGGGAACTTCAGTAACATTTCACCCACCATCCCTTTAGATATTTCTATTAAACCCAGAGTCGTGGAAAATGTTCACATTGGTGCCTTGTGTTCTACTGATGAGGTCCAAATTTATAAAGCTCTTTTCCAAGAATTTTGTGACGTTTTTTCTGGAGTTACGAAGAGATGTTGGGCATTGAACTAGATATTGTTGTACATGATATTAAGACTTACCCAGAAGCTAAACCCATTCGATGGAGACTTCGCCCAGTACATCCACGCAAAGTTGTTGCTATTAAACTTGAAGCTGAAAGACTTCTTAAAGTTGGTTTTGTTTATCCTGTGGCTTTGACTGATTGGGTATATAATCTGGTTCTAGTTACGAAGAAACACGGCATGATCCATGTTTGTGTATATTTAGGGATAAAAACAAGGCTTGTCCCAAGGAAAATTATCCAATCCCTTTCATTAACCAAATCATTGACGATTGTCCCGGGAGTGAAATATTCTCTTTAATCATTAGTTTCTCCGGCTATAATAAAATCAATATTTTACCTTCAGATAAACATAAGACTTGTTTTATCTGCCCTTGGGGAACCTTCGCATATCGAAAACTACCTTTTGGTCTAAAGAATGCTAGTGTGACTTTTCAACGTGTTATGTCTTATGCTTTTCATGATATTAAGCACATTGTACAACCTTACCTGCATGATTTATCGACACATTCCATGCATCATCAAGATAACCTGACATATTTACGGACCATTTCCCTACACTGTCGTTATTATCACATACGATTGAATCCACATAAATGAATTTTTTTTTGGAGTCTGGACGACTTCTTGGTTTTATCGTTTCTACACATGGGATCAAGATGGACCCTTTGAAGGTTGAAGATATTCTCAATCTTCCTCCTCCTTCTACATTTCTCAAACTCCAAAGTTTACAAGGAAAGGGAAACTTTTTACGTTGATTCATCCCCAGCTATGCTGAATTAACAAAAATTTTTACTTGACTTCTTAAAAAGGGTCATGATTTTGTATGGGATGACACTGCCAACAAATCCTTTGAAGCTTTGAAACTTTCCTTAACCCATACACCACTCTTATTTCTGCCCGATTATAGTCGAGATTGTTTCTTATACTTATTTTCTTCAGACTCTACCATCGTTATGGTTCTATTCCAAGAGGATAATTCACATGATGAACATGTCATCTACTATTTGAGTCTGAGTCTCATGACCACCAAAACCAAATATTTGCCTGTGGAGAAACTGGCCTTGGTGGTTGTTCAAGTTGTTCAATGTTTTCATCATTATATCTTGTTACACAGAACCACTGTCATTTCCAATTGAAACCCTATGCAACACATCCTTACTCGACAATTGTTGGGGGGGAAATACTCCAAATGGATAGTCATTCTCAAAGAGTTTGATTTGGAATTTGAACGTGCCAAATCAAAGAAATCTTTGGTTTTTTCTGAATTGATATGTGACCTTCCGTCTACTAAGACATAAACTGTGGAAGAGGATTCCTTTCCTGTTGAATCTCTCTTTATGATAAGTTCTGATGACATATGGTATGGAGACATTATCATTTATCTTCGAACCCAAACTTTCTGGCCCAATATTTCTAGTGTGGATCGTCATCGTATTCAGTATCAATCCTGTCAATACATTATTCTTTGTGATACCCTTTACTGTCATGGTATAGATTCGATTTTTTGACGATGACTAACCTATGATGAAGCTGAGAAATATTTGAATGAATGACATTCTAGAGCATGTGGCAGTCATATGTTTGGATATGCCACTTCCCAAAAGATCTTACGAGTTGGTTACTTCTGACCCTCATTGTTTAAGGATTTCATTACTGCCATCCAGAAATGCCATACTTGTCAAACGTATAACAATAATATCTGATCTCATCCTGCTCCTCTTTACCCTATATTTTCCATTGGTCCATTCGCTAAATGGGGCATTAACTTCATGACATGTAACCCTCATTCGGTTGGGGGGCATGGATACATCATCGTAGTCATGGATTATTTCACTAAATGGGTCAAGGCGATGCTTGCATTTGATAATACTGAGAAAACTGCAGCATTGTTCATATTCAATCATATCGTTACTAGATTTGGTGTCCCTCAATCCATCATCACTGACCATGGTAGTGATTTTTGCAATTTCATGATGTTTGAACTTACCGACAAGTTGGGTCTTCACCATGAAAACTCAACACCTTACTATCCACATGCCAATGTCCAGGTTGAATAAATTAACAAAGTTCTTACTACTATGCTTCGACGGATGATAGAATTCACAAGTCAAGTTGGAACACGATGCTATTCTCTACATTATGGGCCTATCAGACATCTATTAAATCTTCCACATGGTTCACACCTTTTTAGTTAGTACATGGTATTGAAGCTATTTAGTTGATTGAATGTGAAATCCCATCTTTGAAATTAGTTGTCAAACTTCTCCTTGACACCTAAGATGAAGAGGAATGTCTCTTGTATTTGATGAAATTAGATGAGACTCGCCATGATTCTACCTTAGTCATTGAAACTCAAAAGAATCTTGTCAAAGCTTAATATGACAAGCATGTCAAACCATGTGTTTTTTATGAGGGTGATTTAGTTCTTATTTACGAACAAGATCATGACTTATTAGGGGATGGTAAATTCGATCCTATGTGGTGTGACCCTTATATTGTGAAATGAGTGTTGGAGAAAGGTTATTATGAGATGGTAGATTATGATGGAATTCCTTTGAGTGAACCCATAAATGGGATTTACTTAAATAAGGACTATTCTTAAACTATTTTTGCATGAATGTTGTGCATTTTTAGTGTACTATACTCTAGTGTGATTTTTTCATTTTTTTTTCCAGCCTTTTAGTTGCTTACCTTGCATTGTTCTTGGTTTCCAAATGTTGGTGTCTATGCTACCCTATATCGATTGTGTTTATGGTGCTAGTCGTAGTACTCAAAACCTAGTGTCTATTGCATGAGAAATCTATGCACCTACGGATGAATTGATCAGTCTACATGGTGCTTTCCTTGGTCGTGAAACTAATAATATCATGGAATAGAGTGCAATTATAGAATTATTAACTAACGCCATTTCATTTGGAATCTGTTATGTTATTGTATGACTCAATTCACAGTTAGTAGTGCTACATTTAAGTAATATTTATTCCATCCGAAGTCCTACTTTGTTAAGGGTATACTTAAGAATTCGCCTCTTGGAAAGACATTTTGATTATATCGAATATCAACATATTCCTAGATGTCTAAACACATTGACATATACATTGGATAATTATGTTTTAGAAAAGAATTTGAGACATTTATAAATCCAAACACACATTTGAAACGACAAGTGAGTCGTTAGAAACTTTATATTAATAACGATAAAAGTTACAAAACATTTTTTTTCCAATGTCCAAAATATCAAAAAGTGAAGCTCATAGCTTTGTGTACAAAAGAATAAAGGATGTTGCTCACTATAACAAGCAACTACCCGTGCTACCCTATGGAATAGTTGGCCAATAGATACAAATACACCAATTGTATGGCATTGATAGTTCCTAGGAATTTTGTCCACTGTGGCATCAAGGATATTCATGGTTAATCCCTCTAGGTTCTACTCAATCACCTCGAGATCCGCATCGATCACTCCTACAACAACACCTCTCTCTCCTCACCTTTGAATGGGAGATGATCCCAGAGGATGATAAGGCCCCACATATGCATTATTGAGAGCACTTGATTAGTCTTGGATTGATGACACAAAAAACATTTTATATAATTAAAATATCAAAAACATCATATAATGAAATTTTTTTTCTTCTTACCTATGTCTCCCCATTGATATCCCTTGGGAAGAGCCAATTTAGGATCCCCATATAAATATATCCCAGTATACACATAGTCCTCCACCATGATTAGCTGATTCCTCATCCATTGGAAGAAAACATTGTCATAATTGACGATAGGCATGCCACCATGATGAGCCATTAGGTCCACCCACCTCTTCATTTGTGGATCTTGTGGATCGGGTATGCCCCACTCCACTTGTAGACGTAGAATGGGGACCCTCTCCAAGAAGAAGAACACCAAAATGGACCCATAACCAAACTGTTTCAACCAACCATTTTGACACTTTGTTAGTTTTTTTTTCATGTTATTCAAGACACCCTGTTGTAGGAAAATCTCCCTACAGATAGGTAGATTGCCTCAAAGAGCTAGACCCTAACTCTAAGATAGAAAGTGATTAATGTGGACACTAACTTCCTTTCAAATCTATACAAACTAATACATGATAAGGAAGGAGAATAGAAGTACCTTTTTATCGACGTTTGTCCCTGCACGCTCCGAGTCGAGCTCCAAACTCTCGCTCCTTGATGAGTCCTGTAGACAAACAAAGTACGACCACTTCCTACTCTATTTATATTAGCTTGAAAACAAATATATCTATCAATGATAAGTTCATGTAAGATCAGACACAAACTAGAAAAAAATAGGCCAAGAGTGTCATATTAATGAGAATAACGACAGTAGTACTTACAATCGTAGATGTGAATGCGACAGCTTTGTCAAGTCCCCTTCATATATCCCTTGCTTGAAAGATCCACAACCTGGATGATAGAAGCTTTAGTGATCACTCTCCTTGGGCTGACTGTGTGTTTCCTATGAGATCATAGGTTTCATGCTAGCAATTCTTCCCCTTCCAGCACCACTTATGAGATCATAAGTTTGGTGTGATTCTCTCTTTTCCAATCCCCTTTCACCATTAGAAAGCTTGCTTATATAGGTTAAGAGAAGCTTAACCTCTTGAGTTATCTTTAGAACAAGTTGAGGAATCCCCTCCTTGGATCAGGGATCTCCTAATCGAACAAATAATTTGAGTACAACTACCTTCCAAACTTGAAATATCCTTCCCTTATTCTCCTCAACGGGCCAACTACTACCTCAGATTAGACAACGCTCCCTCAAAAGGGGAATCAGGGCGCTATAGCGCTCTCTAGGAAGCTTGAGGGAAGCGCCAGTGCTCCAAGGATGGATAAATCTCCTTCAGAGGGACAGTGGTGCATTATAACGCTCCCTAAGACCTTATAGGGGAGCGCCAACGCTCCTAAGGCTGGTGTAGAGAAGTGCTCACCTTCAAAACCCTTGTTTAAGAGCTCCTTTCAGATGGAAAAAGATTCTTGACTTCAGTAAATCATTCCCCGTTCTCCAAATCAAGTGTCTGAGGTATTCTAAGTGCCTCTTTAGTGTCGTCATCATCGAAGTATGATTTTTTTGATGTTTGCGACACTTGTGAACAGCATGCGACACTTGTGACAGTTGTAAGGAACATGCGACACTTATGACAGTTGAGAGGAACATGCGACATTTATCCAATTGAGTAATATTGATGTGTAACACACACTCACACCAGTTGAAGACCCTGGGTTCCTTGCACTCTATGGCGTATTGAAAATGGCTTTGCAAATCCATGTGGGGAGTTGCACTCCCTACCATCCGAGTAATGGTATAAAGGATGGTCTACAATGGTAAATCTTGAACATCTCTGATGGCCACCTTGCCACTATGTTTTTCCTTACCCGGAACACAATGGTGAGAAACATTGTAATCCATGGGTTCTCCTCCACCCTTACTTCCCGAGAGTGATAACTAAGATCCTCGGCGAGATAAACCTGTTAGAAAGTAAATACAATCTATTTCCAATGTGAGTGTATGCACACCCACATGAAAGACTTGTTCATTCACATCCCACATGTGAGCCAGATACTCTAGAAATCTCAGTTGGGCTCTCATGCCCTGAATTTTGAAGAACTTGAGTAATCCACATTTCCTAAGTACCATAACTGTGTCTAGTTCATTCCTAGAAAAGTAGTCTTCTTATTCATGCTCTCATTCTCTCCACTCGAGCATTTTGACTAAGGAAAGCCTGCCAAGGAACATCAAAAGAAGATTAGAATCATAAAAAAACAATTCTTGGAAGTTTTTCTAGCTCATTCTATCTTTTCAAAAGTCGAGTTGTGGTGGTCGCAGGGCAGTTCTTTCACACAAAATGATGTCATCACACCCTGTCTTTGAGCCCCCTGTGGTGATTCCAAATTATTGTAGTTCACAATAATGTGGGCCTGCGATGATCTGAAAGCATAGGTACCCCCAAAAAATAGACCCCAACTCAATAATAAACCAATAAAAACAAAATTTTAAACAATGAAAATATAAAGAAGGAGAATATTACCTTTTTGATGGAGATGGTTTGGGAAATGATCCACCAGACGCTCCATAATCGATAGTTGAAATTTTGGAGGAAAAGAGGGTTTTGTGCACTATTTGGGTAAATTTGAAAATGAAATGGTAAAAGGGTTGTTTTGGCCTATTTTATTTCTTTTTACCATATTTTATTGAAAAATTAAATTATTCTTTATATTTTTACTCATGCCCTAAAGTCTAACAACTTTGCAAAGTGTTTTATTTTATAGATTAAAAGTTATAAGGATGAGATGTTTGACTGGGGTCCACCATTTTTTATTTCTTTTTGTGTGTTTTTTATTATGAACAAATGCTTTTAGGGTTTTTGTTGGCATCCATTTCGCTTTTTATCCTATCTCTATAAGCTACCTACACAAGTGTTTGGAACCCTTGATTCTCATCACAATCTTTCGAATAAAACAAAACTATTATTTGGCGCATTTGCACACCTGCCTTTTGTCCTCATTTTCATGACTGCAAGTGTGAAAACTTTGATTTCAAAGTCACGTCAATGGCATTAAAATCATCACTGGGTTATTATGGTTACTCTTGTCTATGTGTTCATTGCATTTCCAATTTAATTATGGTCACACAGTTGGCAAGACACCAAAACCTTTACTCATTTGGCATATTGTTGTTAATATGATTTCATTTTTATGAGACTGTGATGATATTCTAATGATTGTGATTAAATCATTGATTTAATGGTGGTTTGATGTACTTTGATCAAATTCCTTAGCACATTTGTTTCATGAAAACACATTTACATTGTGTTTAGAACCTCGATGTGATCATTTCATACAACACATACTTGTTATGATCGAACCCTTGGTGCTGATTTCGAAACATTGTTTTGATTTTAAAACCATGCAAACACTATTGCTTATGTAAAGTTTTGTGTTGACTTACCATAGTTTTCATCAATTGTTTGAATGAAATTACTTTTAACACATTGCAATAGTGATTTGAATCAACATATGTGTCGTCGATTGTACATTTGAATATGACTGTTTTGCATGGGTTGATTTCATTCCACCACCCTCGCACACTTTGGCATTAATGCCTGCCTCCTATCCCGGGTTACCTCTGTTGGTTTTTGGGGAAATCTCTGAGTTTTCAGTCCTACGTATACCCTGTCCAAACCCTTGTCCCTTTACCCGGCTCACTGTGTGCTCTCGTCTATGGCACCTGTGGTGCACATAGAGCCTAATGGCAGCCAAACACTCCTGTTATTCCACAATGCTCGTGAGGATTTGGAAAATAGTGGCTAGCTAGTGTTTATCCAAAGATTTGAGGGTTTCAACCTTTCGGTTGCCCAACAATTCACCCTCACCTTCGATGGCTACAAGGATAAGTTTTGAGACATATAGCTCGAGCTAAATGAGGAATTCCTAAGCTCAGCTACAGGACTACCAGCTACAGGGTAAAGGTGGTTTAAAAATTTCAAAGTGGACGAGGTGTCGTGGCCGCTCCTATTCACATCAAGAAAGATTGTAAGTTGTGATAGAGGTATGCCTGTCGCTGCCCTCAAACCCAGGTGGCACGATCTTTTGGCAATTATTAAGTAGTTTGTGACCTGCGAAGGTCATTATGGCTTGGTATTTCTGTATCATCTTCGGTTATTGATGAATTTTATAGACTACCCTCTGAATATGCCACATTATCTCTTACGTAGTCTTTACAAGATGTCCAAACGATTTAAGTGTGAAAAGGATGATAGCATCCTTTTCCATCACTGCTTGATCAAATTCATTATCGTTCATCATTTGAGCCTTAGCGGTGACAGTTGGCAATCCTTCCTGTCAAGGAATGGCTTTGCCACTCCCGAGTGTGTTCAGGAAGACAAGGTGGTGGTTGATGAAACCCTGGTGGTGCTGACCATGCCATCTCCTACCTTTCTACCCCCTATCAAACCCTCGAATTGCCCCAACCTAGACCTACCTAATACCATAGCCAATCTGTGTGCTAAAGACGATACTAAATCCATCAAAAGGCCTGTAAGGAAGAAAGGAAAATGTGATACTGGTGTCAACAGTAAGGGAAAGAAAAATGCACGATGGATATCCAGATGTGCTAGGAACAAACCCAAACAGAGCACTGAACAAAAGCCTATAGTGTTGAGCGAGGACTCAGACTCTGAGATTGAATGTTTATTGACTGAAGAATACCCTTACTCCCATGGCCTCTGCTCTATGGAACCCTATGACTATGTTTCCAACTTACCTCTGTGACTCAAGAACGACCCTAAATTCCTGGGAATTAATATTGGTAGTGAAACCCTTGGTAACTTGAATGAACCCTCGCCTGTGATTCCAAGGCCAAATCAACCACATTCCACTCAATGCAATTCTTGGCTTGAACATTCTTATACTGACATTCCCCTATTGCAATCAAAGATTAAATCATTAGAGGAACGAGTTACAGTGTTGTCAAAGGAGAACAACATGATACAAGCCAACGAGAAGAAACAAAAAACCACTGGTTCAATTGTCTTCAGAAATGTTGAGGCAGCAACAGCCTTTGTCAATTCAAAGTTATCATGATCGAATCATTTTCTTACTTCCCAGGTATGTATTTCAACATCGATTTTGTTTTATGAGTTGGTTTGAATTAGTATGACCGATTGGGTTTGCTTTCGTTTAGTTCTGTTCGAATAGATTCAAGAAACGATTCTGTTTTGTTTTGAATGATTATTTTCATTTTGGATTATGATTGCATTCGATCCGTATAGAATATTTGTTTGCTAAACTCGGACATAGTTATGTTTTGATTGATACGATTTTGCATTATCATAACGATTGTGTCGGCCCTGAGTTAGTTCAATTCATTTCTTTTGGTTTGATTCTGTAACGATGTTGTATGCCCTCAATTAGCATAGTTGTTTGTATATGCGTTGAAGATCGGTTTAATATAGTTCCATTAGTTTTAAATTAAAAATGATCCTGTTAGTTTTGATTCGACAATGATTTTGTTAAGTTCTGAGTCGACATAAACTATTGCATTTGTATTGAATGAGTATGAAAGATTTGTTTGATCGATTACAGTTTGTGTCGATTGAAATTGGTTCATGAAAATGATTTCATTGGTTTCAAATTGTCTAAACGATTCTATCTGCTCTGAATTGGTAATAAAAAGTGTTGAACAGATTGCATGTATCTCTGTTACCATTCGGTTAAACACGATTTTTGTCTATTTCAAATTGGCATAAAGAATATGGTTACTTCTAGCATGAACAATTTGCTTTGTTTTCAATTAGCAATTAAAGATTTGTTTAATATGTCGAATATATTTATGTTAGTTTTGGATTGATTTAAAACAGTTATG
>JASDQU010366837.1:0-11557 GCA_032191745.1 Picea mariana
GTATACTTACATGACATTCTTCCTTGGAGCATTGGATATCTTGGTTGAATAGCTAGGGATGTCATTCATTATGGCCACATGAATATTGGTTTCTTTCTTGAGAGGATTCCCTTCATTGGAGAAGAAGAATTTTGGAATTTTGGAGGGTGTTGAGCCCTAGAAAACATAGGATGGCTTGGATGCTTGCATGGAAGCATGGAGTTGACTTGGGGATGCCTAGGTTATGAAAATTTTCATGTAGGTGGAGTGGACCTAATGGAGCACATGGCTTAAGAGGAGTGTTGGATTCATTGGAGGCTTATAGGAAGAGTGTTGGAAACATATCGTGGAGTTCAATTGCATTAGATCCTTTCTTGTGAATCATATCATCTTGGAGATTTCAATGTGTACCCTTGGAGTGTAGCACTTCACATGTGTGGACCTACTTGTGTTTTGTAGGGTAAACTAGTCTCTCTTGTTGGCACACACTTGACATGTTTTCTCTTGGATTTCCTTGTTGATTGAGGTTGAGAAGGAGTGAATATTATCCATTTTTTATGTAATACCCCTAGGATGAACCCCAATTGTAAATGTACATATATACTTCATAGGCTGGTGAGCCAAGATATTTTGGGCCAGAGTGCCTGTGTGATTTAGGCTGGGGATCCTATGTGCTAAAAGGATAGTGAGAATATCATTGTAATATGTAATCACACTCATATTATTAATTAAAAAATACATCACTATTGCAGACGAGCCGAAAAAAAGAGTATGGGGGGTTAGAACTCCATATGAGAGAAAGGGGGCTAAGAGTCTAGGAAAAGGGGCTAAGCTAAGGGAATAATATAATATTATTCCTAAGGTTTAATTATATGAGGTTTTATCCTAATTTCTTAAGGAGGGGGAATGTATCACCAAGTGGGGACAAGGTAGTTCCCAACATGACAAGTGTCAAGTTGGGAACATGCATGCATAAAGTGGGGAAATAGTGTATTCTCCATTATTCTCTCATCATTCTCTCAATCATTCTTGCCATACGTAATCTCCTTTCCATCCATCATTTGTACATGTACTTGAGAGCTTTTGCAGGTGATTATAACTAGTAAACCTAGGTAGTTTGAGTTGAATAAGCAGGTTGTTAGGCTTTTGTGCATACTAAAGAAGTAGGTTGTCAGGCCTATGAGCATTCTCTTTGGGTGAGAGAATTATTGGGAATTTATTTCCCTATGTGCTAGGTAGTAGCTACAGAGCTATGAGAATTTATGTACGGACTGTTGTTGAATCCCCAGAAGGGAAGTGGGATAGTCAAAGGACTATTGAGCAGAGAATGGGTACACTTCCTAGGGTGGGATAGGCTATGGGAAATGAGAGGTTGTAGGCTAGTTGTTGAAGTTGGCACCTTGAATTGAGTTTTATTGTGTTGGCTAGACCTTAGTCTTGCTTAGGAAGATTTCCTTGGTGGATTTTTAGCCTCAACTCGGGGGTGACATGTTTCTGAGAGTTTATCAACAACAAATTCTATGGTTGGGAGGAACATCTGAGGTATGTAGCCAGTTGGTGTTTTATAAAAGATAAGTGTTTTCTTGTGTTTCTTATTTATCACTGTGTTTAATTGAGTTAATTATGTTATGGGTTTTTATGTTGTAATAATGCCTGTAATTTATTTTTTGTTAGTTTGCATAAATCTGTTCATATACAAAGCATTTTTTATTAATTAAATGGTATCAGAGTGTTGGAATTTTGTGTGGCATGGGCTAGCTTGGGGCTAGGGATGTTACATTGTGGTATCAGAGCTCTGGTTTCGAAATTGGATCGGCAAGGGCCAAAGATAGAGCACATAATTGAAATTTGCAGAGTATGTATGAAAATTGTTTGACAGAATATCAGAAAGGGATGTTTGTAACATGTTCGACACAATTACTACAGTGAAATTGGGAAGAATTCATGGGTAAATTTCATGAGTAATTGAAGGAATCGATCCCAAGGATTAAAAATCCCCAATTTTAATCTTAGAATGGGAATTTTCAACCTATATTTTGTTGAAATTCAGAATTTACAACACATCCATGGAATCATTGGGAACAATTGGATGAAATTGAGAAAAATCCCCAATTTCTACAGTTAAATTCATGAGGAATTTGACGGGGAAGAGTCGAATCTCGTTTAAGGGGATCAAATTCAGATGTACATGGCCAAAATTGGTCATTGTAAGCTTAATTATAGAGAAACCATGGATAATTGACGAATGTGTAAATTTTTCTAATGCCTATAGGGAATAAATTGTCCATATGAAGCCAATTATAGAGCATCAATGGCGATCGAGGAAAGAAACATTGAAATTGGGTGAAATTGGAAAATTTTCAAATTTTGGCAAAATTGGGAATTTTTTCATATGATGACGTCAACATGACGTGGGAGCCACATGCCATCTAGCATGGAAGAGGTGACATGTACTGCCACAATGGAAATTACATGGTGGCAGTGGTGGAAGGTGGCAGATGATGTGGAGCTGTGGTGGCGAGGCGTCTTCCTGAATTGCAGAACCATGACTTGGACCCGTGGAATCCCGATTTCAAGGGGGGTCACCTAGTGGTTTTGGAAACCACCAAAGGGGGGGGGGATGCACCAGATGTCACCATGTTTTTAAGAAAAAACCAGTGGTTTTCCATTTTGGACCCCCCCTCCTCAGCTAATTTCCAGCAGATGAGGGGGTCTGAAATATGATAGTAGTCATTGATCATGATTGCGATCGTTGATTCGCACCAAAATCTCCATCGTTTGATTAGACTGATGTGAAATTATGCACATGCCAAGAAATTGGGTACAGAATGGGGCTTTCCCATCCCACTGGAAAATAAAAAGGTGCCACGTGTGGAACCAAGGGTTGTGGGGTCTAAAAGGAAAAGGAATGTGCATGGGGTGGAAGGAGGAAAGAATATAAAGAAGGAGAAGGGAGACATGGGTTGATGAGGTAGAGTCAACATAGTCATAGGGATGACCTGGAATCATCATGGGGTTCCAATCATAGTTACCAAATTTGTCCAAACTGTAAAAAAAAATTCAAAAATCTAGGGGCTCGATTTAGTTCTCAGATTAATACGAAAATTTGAGTTCGAATTCGGTATCAGAATATTCAGTTGATCAGTGGTTGAAAGAGTCTGGGGGAAATGGAACCATTGGCCTTGCCTCACCTCGAATGGATATCTTTGGTCTATTTTATTGATGGCCTTTCAGAATGGCTTCTCTCTGTCTGGCTGGACTTCCCCTCCAACCGGGATAACCTTGGTCAGGTTGTTGGAATTGAAGATTTGCGATCCACATTGTACATATGCACATGGGAACTAAATAAAGTCAGATGGTTTTTCAACATTACTTCCCCGAACAAAATCTTCGATACAAAAGGAAATTTTGATTTTCATTGCTTCCTCGAACAAGGTAGAATCAAGTTTCCGCTAAAATAGTGGGAGTAATCCATCGAGAATGATATGCCTGTGCTAGGGTTTTTGGAGGTCAATGAGAGAGGGTTTGATACTTCTATTTCACTTTTCACCCACATGATATGGATATGGAGGATCTAGATGAGCTATATTCCAACCTTCTTGTTATTCAGTATAACAATAATTTGCAAAATTTCAAAAAAGAAATTATTTAATATATTCACTCAAAACCCTAAGCATTTTTTTTCATTCCAAGCATTTTTTTTGGAAGATAGTGATTACAAGGTTTTGGTCCACTACAAAATGGTTGCGAACACTAGTGCAGGATTCGATTAGTAGGGTCCATTTATATAGCTCTGACACAACAAAAAAACTAAGTCTGCTTGGCAGGGTCCATTTCTAGATCCCAGACGTAACAAAACACCTAAGTCCATTCAGTTGTACAAGGTTTTAACATGCAAGTGGTGAAAATTGCACTTTGTTGAAAACTCAAACTTGAATTGATAGGAGTACATGGCTGGAAATTTCATTAAGTTGCCTTGTTTTTTTACTTATAGAAATTGCAAGAAATTCCTCCATTTGTTTGGTTTTTCAAGCAATGCTTATTTTTCTATTTTATGGAACTTTGTTTTTGCTCTTCATGGCTTCCATCCTCATTTCCAGCCATTTTCTTCAAAAATGTCGATGTATCTTAATGTCCATTCAATTGCGCGAGGTTTTAACATACAAGTACTGAAAATTACACTTTGTTGGCCCTAAAACTCAAGATTCAATTGATAGAGTACATGGTTGGAAATTTCATTAAAATGTCCTGTTTTTTTAATTCATAGAAAAGAAATTCCTCATTTTATTTGGTTTTTCAAGCAATGGTTATTTTTTCTATTTTATGGAACTTTGTTTTTACTTCATCCTCATTTCCAACCCTCCTCTTCAAACACTTCAATGTATCTTGATGCCCATTCAGTTTCACAAGTAAGTGCTGAAAATTGCACTTTGTTTGAATATAATGATTGTCCATTTCAATTTTCTAAAATTTAGAAAAAATAGCATATTTGAGTATTTGTAAGATGTATACTCCCAATTTTTTTTCATATTGAATTTTAGGCAGTCAATTTTTTTTTGTATCGAATCAAATCCGAATTCAAATTCAAATTCAAACTTAGCAACTATGGTTCCAAGTGGACCCATGATGCCACGTCAACATCCCATTCAATGTATTTTAATTAAAAATTCTCTGAAAATAGAGAAAAGGTGCTTTCCAGGTCATGTTTTTGTAGGCCATTTTCGAAGGCCGAAATACCAATTTTTGAAGATCAATTTTTTACAAAATGTGTGTCCTTATAGGACACAATTGTTTTCTTCTAAAATGATAGAGCTCAGAGAGAGCTTTGTATCAAGATAAATTTTTCATCAAACAGAGCTTGTATGAGGGAGTTACATGCCAAATAGTGCAAGGTAAACATGAGGCCTAGTTAACTTCCGGAGGCCATAACTTCATGCTCAAGAGTCAGATTGGGGCATAGGAGTAGCCTATGGAAATATATTGAGCCATAGAATACATCCATAGAGTTAAATTAAGATTTTGGGTACCTAAAAGTGCATAAGAGGATGTAGAAGGCACCTATAGCATTCAGTGCTAAAAGGGTAAATTGGTCTAAAACTTCAACAGGTTGTAACTAGCAGTCTGGAGCTCGAGTGAAGGAGAAACTTGGTCAGATTGTTCAAATTATGGTCATGAAGGAACTCATTTGAGCTCTTGTCAAAATCCCAAAGGATTCGGTGTCAGAGATACCTGGACATGGCCAAAATTTACACCTGGTTGAAAGGTGTGCAAAAGTAGTAAATGGGTACTGATCAAATGGCCATAACTTTCTACTCAAGACTTAGAATTGAGAAAGAAAGTAGTCATTGGAAATTTTTTAGATAGAGGAGTCCACATATGCATCCAGAAATGTGAAATCGGTAGTAAAATTCACAATAAATCAAGAAAAATTACTTTTGATGCACTTATGCGGCAGAATTGTGCATAATTTTCATAGATTTGTTAAATTATTATAGTCCAACAAATCCTATTGCCTGCACATTTTGTAGAGTTAAAGTAAAATAGAATAGATCATAATCAACAGTGATATTAGAGACGTGGAGGAGGCACATAGAACCTACAACCATGAAGATGAAGTTAGGGGGATGTGTGTCAGTATGGATAATGTTGGGACATAATAAAATGGACACGGATAAGGAAAAGAGGAAAGCATGAATTTGGTGGAGATTATAAAGAGTCTAAAAATAGATGTGATGAGTTATAAAGTTGGTAATGAGAGGCTTACAAAATCCAAAGAGAAAGAATATGGCATCAATATCACGGTGTTTCAAAGTTTGGATAGAATAGAGAAGAAAGTGGATAAGGGGACAAACTCAAGCAAGTCAAAGAGCCACATATCTCATGTTAAAATAAGAGAACCTAGAAGTGTTGATAGGAATCACCATCACTCACCAAGGAATTCATTTAGAAGAGCACACAATATTCCAATCTTATCTCCTATCAAAAAGTATAATAGAAGGTTCGGGGTAGATGAACTACAAGGTGAAATGAATAAGATCAAGCCTCCTACCTTTGATGGTGAGCACAAGAAAGATGAGGATGAAAAGACATGGTTTTTTGGGATGAGAAAATATTTTTATTTTCACAATTATTCCTTAGAGGAAGAAGGAATAATTTCCATCCAAATGAAGGGAAAAACATCAATGTGGTGGACCAACTTGTGCAAGTACAACACATTGATGAGAAGAAACTCACTTGGAGGAAGTTCAAAAATCATTTTCAAAAGAAATACTTGACCAAGCATTACTATGATAGGAAGATGAAGGAGTTATTTGAACTCAATATTAGGAGTATAAATGATCTGTATTGGATCATTATATTATTTTTCATCTATCTCAATACTTTCTAGGTGGAAAAAATGGAGGAATCAACTTGTAAGGCCATTTCGACGACTAGTCCAAATTTGGAAATTTGGGTCCAAAAAACACTATGAAATATTCCAAATCCATTTAGAGGAATAAAAAAACACTTTTTTTGGTACAAACCTTACTATGGAGGAATATTATATATTCTACACACCGATACCTTTCCAACGGTGCATATCATTCATCAATCAGAGTTCGTATGATAAAGTTATGCCTCCCATAAGTTGACCTTCCGTATTGATCACCATGGTGCGAGTGGATGCAACGTCAACCTTAATTACTTAGACATGTGGGGCTAGCCACATAGTGGATCTTCTAATAAAAATCTAGAAGGTCCAAAACCTTATCATAATTGAAGGTTGAGGAAGTCAAAACCCTACCCCTAGATGGCTATCAAGATATGTTAAATACTGGTCCATTAGGAGGAGAAGGGGTTCCATTATTTTGCATTGTATCTTGCTCCATAGATGAGCAAAACATTTGAGAGTGATATTATGTGAGCATAATAGAGGAGGAGATATTTTGTAGCAGCCATACAGGCCATAGGTCAAACGAAACTCCATATAGAGTGCCTCTTTATTTGTACTTGCATAATTTTTATACCAGAGAAAAGAGAGAAAAGCAACCTCACCTTCTAGTTGAGTTTTCTCCTGTATTTGGTTTCCCATGTCATATCTTGTGTTTATTTGTGGACGGTGTGATTGTATTTTACTATTATCTATTTTTTTCATTTGATCTATTCCATGCATAAGTAGAAAATCAATAGCTAAATATTATATAGATCTAAAAGAAAAATATCCTTAATAGTAAATAATTTTAGTATTGTATTATATCTATTTTGATGAACTGTTCGAGTGGAATATCCATGAAAGTTTACAGATCAATGACCATGGATGAGTATGAAAGGAGATTTTTGGAACTACTAAAGTATGTTGACTTCATCAAGGATGAATATGTCAAGATTCAAAGGTTCCTGAGTGGGATGCTATCAATATTTAGTGAAAAGATATTGTATGGTGATCCCAAGACATTAGAGGAAGCAATAGGGAGAGCCAAGTGCCTCTATGATAAACATAGAGGAAGACCAACTTTCCAAAAGGCTTGGGAATATAAGAAGAAAGGTAATATGGAGTAGAGGAAGAAGGGGAACAAGCCATCATTCTTCATAAATAATTCTCAGGGACAACCAACTCTAAATGATCCCAAAATGACAGAAACTTTGGGGAAAAGACCAAGGCAGTTGGGGTTGTGAGGGAGATTACATGTACATAGATTTCCCTCATAGAGGTGAAAACGTGAGGATTGTTCACAATGTACAACAGGTTGACACAGTTGACGACATGGGCAGAAGCATGCCAAGGATCTATGCGGCCCTTGACAACAAGCAATTTGAATTTCAATCTCATATGATTGAAGTAGAAGGTAAGATCAATGATCAATCTATTTCTATTTTGATTGATTCAAGAGCTAGTCATAGTTATATAGATCCTAAGTTGGTGGAAATATTTCATTTTCCAAGAAGAAAACTTGGGAAATCTTGGTTGGCTCAACTAGCTACATGAGCCAAAATAAGAATTAATGAGTTGCTAAAGGAATGTCCAATGGACATGAATGGAATGAGCACATGGGAAGATTTAAATATCATACCTTTGGGCTCATATGATTTCCTAATTGGGATGGATTGGTTGGATAAGAATCATGTTTTCCTAGAATGTTATAACAAGGAATTTACTTTCTTGGATGAAGAAGGGAACTTGAGAACAACTCAAGGTATTCCAAGAGAAGTAACTATCAAAGAAATTCCATTCTTGCAGATGAAAAGAAGTTTTGGTAAAGCATGACAAATATATGCAGCTCATATGGAAGAGGTAAATAAGGATAAAGTGCCAAGCATTGAAGACTATGTTTTCCTGAAAGAGTTTGAATATGTATTTCTAGAAATATTGGGGTTTCCACCCAAGAAAGATATTGATTTTTATATCAATATGACACTTGGAGCAGCCCCGATGTCCAAGACACCTTATAGGATGAGTACACCAAAGTTGAAGGAATTGCAAATGCAACTTGAGGAATTTTTGAAAAAGGGGCATATACACCCAAGTGTGTCATCTTGGGGTGCCCTAGTAATGTTTGTGAAAAAGAAGGATGGAACCTTGAGGCTATGCATTAACTTCAGGAAGTTGAATAAGGTGATTGTGAAGAACAAGTGTCCTTTTCCAAGGATGACCTTTTAGACTAGCTAAAAGATTCCAAGATGTTCTCCAAGTTTGACCTCAAATCAAGATATCATCGTGTGAGAATTAAATAGGAGAGAATTAGCAAGACTACATTCAATACAAGGTATGGCCATTATGTGTTTACAATGGTGCCATTTGGGTTGTCAAACGCACCAACTGTCTTCATGTATTTGATGAATGGTATTTTCATAAATTACTTGGACAAGTTTGTCATTGTATTCTTGGATGACATTCTTATCTACTCTAAGTCTAAATAAGAACATGAGCAACACTTAAGGATGGTGCTACAAGTATTGAGGGAATATCAACTATTTGCAAAGTTGAGAAAGTGTCCATTTAGCAAAGGCATATACATTACTTGGGCCATATCATTTCAGAGGAAGGGATTGTAGATGATATTGAGAATATGTCTCATAGGTGAGATCTTTCATGGGACTTGCAAATTACTATAAAAGATTTATTGAAGGCTTCTCAAAGACATCACACCCAATCACTTATTTGCAAAAGAAGGGTATGGGATTTGAATGGACCTTTGATTGTGAAAGAAGATTTCAACACTTGAATATTTTATTGACAAGTGCACCAATTCTGAGGATTGTTGATCCAAATGAAGATTTTGTTGTGTGCATTGATGCATGCAAGGAAGGGCTTGGAGGAATCCTTAGTCAAAATGGGCATGTGATATGCTACAAGTCTAGGAAGTTAAAAGAGCACGAGAGACACTATGCCACTCATGATTTAGAATTGGCATCCATAGTGCATGCCTTAAATATATGGAGGCACTATCTCATGGGAAAAATATTTGAGTTGAGCACAGACCATAGTAGTCTGAAATATTTGTTTGGAAAACCAACTTTGAATGCCAGACAAAGTAGATGGATAGAATTTCTCAGTGAGAATGAATTTGAAATAAATCATATCAAAAGAAAGGAGAACAAGGTGGTTGATGCACTCAGCAGGAGGGTGCATGCGATGCATGCTACAGCCATTAGCATGTACATATTTGAATGGAAAGACATAATTTTAGAAGCTGTAAAATCAGATCACCACTATATGGAAACAAGGGAAAAGTTACAGTGAGGAAAAACTCAACATAAAATTCAAGATTATGAGCCAAGGGAGGATGGAATTGTCATGTATGGGGGCATATTTTATGTGCCTAATTCTTAGGAGATGAAAAATCGCATGCTAAGAGAAATACATAATGTGCCTTATGTTAGGCACCCAGGGTACCAGAAAACAATTGCAGTTGTAAAGAGCCAATATTTTTGGCCAGGTATGAAGAAAGAGGTGGTTGATTATATAGCCAATCTTTTAGAATGTCAGAAGGTCAAGGCTAAGCACATACACTAGCAGGTTTGCTACAACCATTTCCCATTCTAGAATGGAAATGGGAAGTGGTGACAATTGATTTTGTTAGGGTCCTAACCCGCACATAGGTAGAACAATATATTTGGATGTAATAAATGTCAATATTAATAGGGCCTTCTAATAAAATAGAATAAGGCAGATGTAAGAAGACCTAATAGTAGCTTCCACTTCTAGAAGGATCTTCCTCTAGATGCTTCTTTTTAGTATAAATAGGATTAGAGGGTATGAGAACCCTAGCTTGGATATTATTGTAATAGAGCTCTGCTCAACTGGAGGTTTCCCCCTCAAAGAGGCACGTGAACATTGTTTTCAGATTCAAAGTGTTATTTCTGTTGTTATTCTTATATTATTTCAGTGTTATTGTGGTGACCGTTCTGGTTATATTGTTGTTATTTTGCCATTACTAGCATTTTATTTTTGTTCTGCATACATTTTATATCTGGTATATTACAAGTGGTATCAAAGCACTTTCCTCGGCAAAAAGTGTGGGTTAATTTTTTTTCAGGGTAGAGACGTATTCCAACATATTTAAGCCACAGAGATCTGTCAATATGCGCATAAACCCATGATTGAGGGATTCATATATGCAGGAAATACAAGTGGTACTTAAGCGCACATTTGTTGGCCACCCTTGTAACGCTTGTTGGTACCCCTTCGAGTGGTATCGCATCAGACAACACCTGTGTACGGATCGGCCTAGATTACCTGAATCCCTCTTTAAATAAACCGATCGGTCGCCTGACTGCTATAGTGTCACTGAGAACAACACTCAGGAAGATACTCTCTAGTACCTGGGTAGTCAGGTAGTACGACTAAGGGTACGGTCTATCCTCTTTAGTTAGTTCCCTGAGATATTGGGTCGAGTACTATTGTTGGACCTTGCACGTATATCAGAGAGCTATAGCACAGGGAAAACCCTTGTCTATAGAACCCTTGAATACCTAGCCCTTAGGGACAGAAACATAAACACATTAAAACATACAAGATCTATTGTCACACAACTGTGTTCGGGTTGCCAAGTAAATACACATTTTTTCTGGTTAAGCATTTGGGCATTTCCTCTCTACACTATTCTTCAGACCGGAGTATAACTCCATAAAAAAAAAAAAAAATAATAAAGGTCTGGAAATGTTTTCACCATTATTTGAGACCTATTCCATTGGAATCATCTCTTCTCCCTTATCACATTCATCCATATCATTTTTTCAGCAAAATTGTTTTTACCCCACCTGCCTCTTTTTAGTTCCCCCATCCTCATGGCCCATACTCGTAGAAAAGACTTGGAAGATCACGTCAATACCTTGCAATCTGGTCTCATTGAGACCGAACAAGAAGTGAAACAACTCAGTGCCAATGTTGTTGCCATCAATACAGCCATGCAGTCCTCAATGGGCGAAATCAAGCAAGACCTCACCACCCAGCTTGAATCAGTCTTTTCAACACTCTACACCAAACTGCATATCCCTACAGATAACCCTTCCTCTTCCTCACCCCCACATACTGAAGGTGACCATTCCTCTCATTCCCATACCTTGCAGAACCATCACTTTCAACGTGACCTACGCC